>JANIJI010000060.1:2395000-2647500 GCA_024500535.1 Leptonema lineaticorne
AGCTTTAATTTTCCACTTCGGAGATGATGAAAGATACTGATACGTGTCTGGAGCTTTTTCACGACACACTCGCTTTTTTATTCCGAGTTTCTTATTGTTATTTTGAAGTGTGTGTGTGTGTGTTTTTTTTTTGTCAAAGTAGAGCAAAAGACGTTAAATTATAATATAATAGAATATTTACAGTATTATTGTATATGATATAATAAATAAACGAGCGCGAATTCAAGTGAGACTTCGTGTATATGATAAAAATAGTTTATGACTTTTCGGATTTTCTATATATATCATAAGCGAATAAAGAAATTTATTGAGTTATAGCTTTTACGAGTAGAGCTTTTTTGTTATTAATTTGTTTTCACACTTTTTAAACTGAAAATTTCACGCTGAATAATAATAATTTGTTAAATAAATTAGCTAGATTTCGATAAAGGTTCGTTTGACTGTTTTAAAAATATCTCGTACGTATTACATATTTACGAATAAAATCGTTTATAATTAATTACATAGTAATTAATGTGAAATTTAGTCGATTATTCGTTTCGTTTAATGTTGCGTTTTAGCATAAAATCCGTTTTATCTGCTGATAAACATGTAGTGTATATATATATATATATATATATATATATATATATATATATTTGTGTTTTATTTGCTTTTATGTGATATGCATTAAATCAGAATTTTATGACATGTGTGGCATAAAGAACAAACGAATAAATTATAAATGGTAATTCGTCGTAGACATGTATGTTTAATATATGAGCAAGTATTTTTATACAGGGGGTGGTTCAAAAATATATATACGCGTCGATGTGATAAAGATTTATATTCGCGGATTTAGTTAAGAATCGCTTTTAATATTTTTGAAATTATTATAAAAAAATTGAGTTATAAGTAAATAAAGTCCAGATATATTTATCAAGAATATTTTAATCATTTAATATATCAATAGAAAAACGTGTTTTTAGCGACAAATAAACAAATTTAATAATTATATATATTTTTAGTATTATATAAAGTGTGCATCACTATTTTGTTTATTCTGTATATGTGTAAAAATAATATACGTTTTATATGTAAGGAAAATTGATACATTTTGAAAAAAAATGTATGCGTGCAAATTGAGTTTACTACGAAATTCTAATGCTTTAGAATTTCGAAAGCTAGAATTTCATAAATATTTAGAACAATTTAAATATCTAATATGTTTATATTGAATAAAGAAATATATTATTTTGTATATTTTACTTCTTTATTTTAAAATTGTTATGGTATGTACAAAATATTAAAATATTGAAATTCTTTGTGATAAAATGAGATAATTTGATACTTTTTCCTTTGACGTATTGAAATTGAATCATTGTTCAATACAACTATTAAGTAAAAAAATAAATTTTATCTCTCAGATCTCTCAGAGTTTATTCACAACATTAGTATAAATTTTACGTGGGATACAATAGGGGTATAAGTAAAAAGTTTTGCGACTTACGATAGTTTGATACAATATATCGAATCTATATAAAATGTTATTGATATTAAATCGATGTAATTGCATATAATATATTATATAGAAATAATTGAAAAAAAAATTAGTAGAAAAGAGATGTCGAAATTTTATCGAGTGGTAATTGTGAGCATTTTAAAATTTACAATAAACTCTAGATTTCATGAACCCTAGATACGTCAATATAGTAGGTGATTTTATGGGATTTTATACGATATTCATAAGTGGGTGAATGGGAATCGAGGTAATACGGCAGAACATTAAGGCGAATCAGGTAAACCATTCAATACGTGATGGGAATTTTCGTGGAAATTCGCATGAAAACCGACAAAATTTTCAGTCTCCTCCACCTCCCATCACTTTGTCGGATCGATTTTATCTCGAATTAAAATATTTTCTTTTGATTGAGAGGGTGGTCGAAACGATGGGGATATCGCTTATTAGCGAGCCGCCAATACGCTATAAGGGGAGGAAGGGGGGGGGAGGTGTATATATTTACACGTGTCTCATATATCAAGTGTTCGATTGTACTTTGGGTTATCATAAATTTTCTGACTGAAATATCTGTCACTTGCAAACCAACCTATATATTTTATCGCAGATTTTCGCATAGCATATCATTTGACAACCTTTTGGAGATTGTGATTTGTCTGAATCCCCCCTCTCCATGATATGTATGTTACATGTCAAATGTAACGATATTGTAATTATATATATATATATATATATATATATATATACATATATATATATATATATATATATATATATATATATATATACATACAAATTTTTGTATAATATAATATATTTTAATATTTCAAAAATTTGACGAATTTTATATTATATAGAAATTGTATTGATCTGTATAAATATATAAAATAAGAATAATTATATATAATGAAATTCGTAATGTAATGATTTATTTTGTTTGATCATTAGTTATGCACGAGTGATACTCGGGTGTGCGCATTGACGTTATATATATATATATATATATATATATATATATATATATATATATATATATATATATACATATATAGCCGTGATTGAGTCCATCTATTTTCTAAAATGAAATAATATTGATATGTGAAGATGAAATTTTTAAACATATAAATGATATTGTTTTAACGATATATATTTTAAGTCTTGAAAATAGTATAAATGATATATATATATTTGTATTAAATTTAATTTTTATTTATAATGTTATTTGAATTAGTTAATTAGAGAAAAATATGCAATAAATTATTTTTATTAAAAAAAATTCAACGAATATTTTTTTTGAATTAAATTATGTAAACAAAAATATGAATTTTTGAAGATAGAAAAAGATTAGTGAATATTTAATATTTTTTTGAACTGCAGTGTATCTTGGATTTTGATAATTTTGCGTCACAACAGAATTAATAATTTATCAGACGAAGAAACACAAAGAAAAACAGCAGCTAGCAAATACGTAGACTTTTCGTTATTTTTTTTTGATAGATAAAAAAAAATAATAATACGAGATCGAAACGAATTTGACGAAATCGAATGCAAGACGTTTCGATAGTATCGAATCGTACAAAGGGACTACGATAATACCAAAGATACTAAAAATAAAATAGAGATAATCGTGTGATGATCGAGTCACTTTTTAAATGATAATGCGGTGTCGGACTTCGGTAAAAATTGCGGTCTTAGAAATGGAACAGGAAATTAAGAGATCGTGTCTTTTTTTAAAGGTCTACTACGGACGTGCCGTAGACCTCTACAGTAAGTGTGGGCTGAAAGGTTTGTCCCGCGGACACAGGATCAATATTCCACTCGTAGACGATCTTCTTTGTTCTACGGCACCTATCTTATCGCCTTATATGTCAAACATTTTGATGTGGCTTATCTTCAAAATATCATTTTACGTTAATTATACGCGTATTAAATAAATACGTGCGATCATGTGCGTTTCATTCGTGAAACGGCGATAACAATGATACGATTTTGTAAGAATGCATTTTTTTTTATTAAATTTTAAAAAATATTATATTAGAAATTTTACATATCTTTGATAATATGTAGAATATTTGATATGTGAGAAAACATCTGCAGTCCACGCTTTCACATATTTTAATATTATTTCCATACAAAATGTACGGATTGTGCGATGATATTTTGTCCGAAATATTTCTAGTTACTAGTTAATAAAAATATAATTTTATCATTCCGAAAATATCGACAATATATTTTTTATATTACATATATATAATAAGATATTATATAAAAATATAAACAACTTGACTCGATAAGTATTACACACATATAATTTCCGCTCACGTTCTGCAGCCATTTCGTAGCATTTAACTGCACGTTCATGCTGATATTTATGTATGCATCCGAACTATTTAATATGTCACATATGTTTCATGAACGTGAAAATGAATGTCGGCTATGAGTTACACAAAACTTATGGATAGTAAATATGTTGATGAGAGAGAAAAGCTCAATGAAAAACGCTCTGCTATATACGTATACGGTCGAATCTGTTTTTGTGCGGTAAATAGAAATCGCAGACAAAAAAAAATCGCACAAAAAATATATAAAGAAACTTCGTAAATAGTTATAAGAAATAATTTTAACACAACATATGAAAAAAATGTGCGATAGAAAGGGATCGTATAAAAAAGGTCGGCGGCAACCGATTGAAGTTATTAGATGTCGCATTATGTATTGAAATTGGTTGATACAATATATGCGTAAGAATATTGAGTATGGCTAATGAAATAGGTTGATTCAATATGTACATACACACTGATAGCAAAAAAAGTGATGACAATTTCAATAAGTCGTATTGTGATTTATATACCGCACAAAAAAAGGAAATCGCATACAAAAAGACCGCACAAAAATAAGTTTAATAACTGTAATTAGTTGCGTCGACATTTATAAAAAAATAGATTTTTTTTATAAATTTTTGATAATATGAAATAAAAAAAATAAGTAATTTACATTTATGTTTAATTGACATAAATGTAAATTACGAGTGGAACCATTCATACGTTTCGCCGAAGACCGCAAGTGTAGGAATATATAATTTTCTTCAAATTTATACGTCGAAAATGTGTACCAAGAAGGAAAAAAAAAATGAATTCGCTCTCGTATGGAACGGTTCATTTTTTATGAGAACGCTGTTGCGTAAAATAATGTCGACGGAAAATTGTTTCTTGCAAAAAAAAAAGAAAAACAAAACGGGGGTAAAGAAGAGGAGAAAGGGGGGGGGGAAGTGAAAAATAAAAAAAACAAACATGTAGGAAAAAAGCGCAAACTCATATACATACCATATATGCTCATGTGAAAAACGTATGCAAATATATATATATATATATATATATATATATATATATTTTTTTTTTTTTTTTTTTTGTTTTTAAAGTGAAAAGAAATGTCACAGCTGCGGTTGACAAGTGAACTAATATGTTGACCCGCGTTTTCTTTGCCCCCCGCGGAGCAAACAATTTCACGTGAAAAGATCTCGTTAACAAGCGTGGATTTATTGACTTGTTGTAGAAACAACAATAAAAATCAATCAGGATTCAATTTTCATTTTGAATTTTTTTTTCATATAAAATAAATAAACAGGATACGCGAAACGCGCGATCGTTTATTATAAAATAAAAGTGCGTTAACCCTTTGCGGTCGTCGTTGCTTCTTTTTTTTTATTTTTTTAAAACGCAATATAGCAATAGTGTGTAATGATAAAAATGTATCAATTATTATATGAAATAGTAAGTATTATATTTTTTTTCGATTAATTTAAATATAATATAATATAATTGTAGTTCAATACGTCTAGACATAATGGTTGTTGAAAAATAAAAAAAAAATGTTCTTATAAAACTATATATGCTATGAATAAAATGTAAAGTAGTTGAAATCAAATTGAGATTTAAAATAAAAATTTCATGTACAACGGATTGATACGTTTTAGTTGTAAAGTATAAAGTTTTTTTAAAGTGTTTGTTTTTATTTGTAGAAAATGTTAAATAATATTTGTTTGCCGTTGTATATTTAACAATGTAAAGATTTATACTTGTATAATAAAAAAAAAAGAAATGTGAAAGTATAGTAAAGTAAAAGTTATATATTTACTTAAATTTTAGATCATTAAATAATATAGTTAGTTTTTAATTGTAAGCGTCAGTGTTATTATTGTATAATAGATTTCAATTTTGGATTTTATCAGAATGAGAAGAGTTTATATTGTTATAAAATAAATAAATTTGTATTGTAATTGCAAATAGTTGAAGATTAATATTAAAAAAAAATGTGTAATATATTTTGAGAAGTCACAGATAAAAATGGTATCAAAAGTTTCATTTTAATTGTTTAAACATAATTTAATATACGCAATGTATAAAATAGTATTTTTTTTTTCGTTATATTATATGACACTGAAAGTTTTATTGAAATCTATACAAAAAAAAAACAAATATCAAAAGAATTTTCGTAGACGTAATTATCTCGTGAATTATTTCGATTCAGTTTTTGCTGACGAGCAAAACAAGAATTACACGAAAAGCAAATTTAGCTTCGAGGAGTTTATTCAATTAATACGAATTCAGAAACTGGAAGTTTTTTTTTACAGTATATACGATTTATAATAATAAAAAAAAATATATATATATATAAATATTGATAAAAATTGGTGGTATTGTGAAAGAAGTATAAACAAAACTGAACGCATGCATAATGTATATTATATATTTAACATATGCTTTAACGTTGTATAAAAACATGAAATTTCTCAATGTTATTGTTTGTCTTCGCTTTTTTCCTTTTCATATTTTATATGTTTTTCCTTGTGTGCTCGGATCTGTGTAAATGATTATGGATTTCTTGAGAATGAAAACTTTCAGGCTGAAATTTAGATTAAAAAGATTTTATATTATATACGGTCTAGCATAATATTATATTTATTTTATGTGAACATGATAATGTTTTTACGAAATATTTATATCAAAATATTTAAATATAATTAAAAAAAAATCAAAACTTTGAATTTTAGTTACATTATAACACTGTGATCAAAAAGTAAGGTGAATTTGTTTTTAAAATGTATTTTTTTTATTTATTCTTCCAAATTAATTTCATCTCCTTCAAACTAATCCCCGTCCAATAAAACACACTTTTGCGAACGCTTTTTTCAGTCCTCGAAAACAGTAGGAAAATTGTCTTTTTCCTGTATAGCCTTCAAGAGTTTCTTCGATTCAGATTTTATCTTCTTAATCGTGTCAAAACGGTGTTTCCGCGTTGGCCTTTTGAGTTTGCTGAATAGCCAGAAATCGCACGGAGTCAAATCAGGCGAATGCGGTGGTTGCGAAACGATGTGAGTCGAGTTTTTGGCAGAAAAGTTGCAAAGAACCAATGCAGTATGATACAGTGCATTATCGTGATGAAGGTAGCAAAAGTTTAAGATAATTTATAAGAGTCGGAGATAATTAAACCTTTTGACAAACAGACGCTTGGCAAATGTTATAGACAGTCCTATCAACCTAGTTAAAAAATTACAATTTATCTACCTATATATATATATATATATATATATATATATATATATATATATATATAAATAAATATGTGTGTGTGTATTTATTTAGAAAAAAAATATTTAGAATGAATTTTATATTTAATATATTTATTTTTTTATATCATTTCTATATATTTTTTTAATGTGTGCATTAAATACTTTAATCCGTTACTGACCGAAATAAATTTATAATTGCTTTTATTAACATAATATTTTGCTAGAACACATACATAAAAATCAATGTAAAACGCTTTTTCTCTATGTTATATATTTATAATTTTATAAAATGATATTTTATCACCACTTTTTCTAGTTTATTAATTTAATAACATTTTAAACTAAATAATTTTTATCACAATTTGATTCGTTTTTTTTTGCGTTTCCTACGAATGCACTTGTATTCTATAATATTACGTCCGATCGTTTCGCGATAAGAAATTTCATCGTTTTCACGTAAAAGGGCGGAACGGACAATGCCAGCCGTTCTGTTAAACAATGTAATATCGCCCTTTTATTTTTGTGAAGTGGAAAGTATTTTTTTAATCTGAGCTCAGTTTGCTATTTGTTGGCCAGGCAGCCAGCCCACCTTTGATATCCGGCTTAATTGATGTAAGGATCGCCTTTGTGAAAGCGGCGAACAAAGCTTTGACAAATGGACAAAATCCTGGATGAAAACGCCGCGGTTCAAATAGGTGAAAACTTTTCCGTTTGATATCGGCCCATACACGTTATATATACGCGTGTTGTACAATCGAAAGCTACCGAAAATAGAAAAAAAAAAAAAACAGGGACACAAATTTCGGTTTTTATTTCTCGTTGTCCTGCTCCATTTCGAAACGCATCGGATTTTCATTGACAAACCAGAAGATTCGTCCTCTTACCCTACATTCCTTCATTATGATGAGAATTTTCATTTTTTTTTCCAGATTGCGTACTTGGATATATATATATATATATATATATATATATATATTTTTTTTTTTGATATTTTCAAGTGTGTCACATATCGAAATCAAAGGAGAAGCATCCTTCTCGGTTACCTTTTTCCTTTGATGTAGTATGTCGTGCTAGCAAAGTACTCGTTAAGTATCCCAATCATTTGAACGTGACCTAATATGAGGGTAAATGGATTATTTCCCGTCCAATAATAAATTTAAGCAAATGCTGCAATAAAATTAAATGTCCCAGGAAGGGTTACATAATATTAATTAACTAGCCGCAGCACCCACCGGTGTGTTGCTTCGGTTGTTTTGTTATTATATTAGATTTTTAAAGTTAAACGTCTTCTTTGTTTTCAAAGTAAAAAAAATCATTTTATAAATTAAAAGTTAAAAAAGAAATATAATACACTTTTTTTGGAGTTTATTAACGATTAGGGTTAAAGTTGCGGTATCAAATCTAAAATATTATATGAGAAAACCGATATCGTAGCAAAGTTAGAACGTTACGTATTTTAGTTATTTTGCAACACATACCCATTTTATAGTTGTTTATATAATATTATGTTTATGATAAAATATTAAATAATATATATTTTAGTATAAATTTAATATTTTATATTATATTTGGAAGTCATATAATAAATTTGAAAACATCTAAAATATTTTGTGTATAATTTACTTATAATGTAAACAAATTAGATCTTATTAAACAATATTTTTTTATAGAATAAAATATTTACATTAAATAGAAATGAAAGAAAACTGAATGTAAGCTCGAATAAAAACCGAAGTAAAACATTAGTTTTTTTTTGGTCTTCGGTACCATTTGCTTTATCGAACGTCGGCGATCATGTCGGTTACCATTACAATGTTGACTGCCGCTTTAAACTGCGACTTAGAGAAGGCTGTTTTGACTATTTATTGCCTCTAAGGCACAATGTTGTACGCCTACTGGAACCTCCTTTTATCGTAATTTTTCCGCGAATTATCAAGTGCAGGAAGTTGTTTTTCTTTCCCCTACAAAGTCTTTTGCAATGAATTTTCCATATTTTTTTTCGTCGAATAAAATTTAATTTTAACATTTTTAAATTGTATTTTTAATTTAGTTAAATTATTTTTATATAAAATATTTGTGATTCTCTGTAAATAAAGTATATTTAATTTTATTTCAAGACGTTTTCCTTTTACTTTTCCAATATATTGCGGCTCGTTACGTCTTAATCGAGTAGGTGGCAGTCTTTGTTTGATCTTCTAAGGAAAAATCTTTTTTCTTCTTTATTTCTTTTCACGTTTTTCATTATAGTCGATTTTTTAGACTATCTTTTAATCAGGACGTCTTTCGCCATTAGAAAGTCGGAAGCTTAATTTCCACCACTGTTTTTCAATGTCTATATTTTGTTTATTTATAATTGTTGTCGTCTTACATAAATTTCACATAAAAGAAAATTATTTTTGGTAATTAAAATATTTTTAGGTATATTCAAGATTTTTTTATATTATTGATTATTTATTTATCTTTTATTATAATGATATTTTTTGAGTTTTAATGTAAAAAATATTTACGAATAATTTCCTTTTATTTTTTCACAAAAAGGTTTAATTTTAGATTATATGTATATTTTATAAAAAATAATAATCTTGTATACTTACTATATGTATTATGTAGAAATAAATATAAAATTTCACAATATATTTTGAAGGATAAAATTGAGATCGAAATCAAGTAGGATAAAAGCATGTTTCTTGGTTGAAGAATATTAAAGAAAAGTCTGAAATTCTAAAAGTTGTTGACATTTTCCATATAATCGGAAATGAAATATTTTATTTTCTAGTGTTTTCCAATATTAAAATATTTACAATAAATAATATTAAAATGTTTCCTGTTTTTAAAAGAAAATAAGTTGATAAATTATTGAATATATTTAATTTATTACAAAATTTAATTATTAAACGTTATTTATAAAATTATAAAATATAAATATATTTAGCAATATTTTTTTTGTGCAAAATTGAGTCGATTTATTATTCTTACCGATTTCGCAACGGATCGATCAAATTTATTTTAAACTCTGTTAAATATTGATAACGCAAAACGATTCAAATGACGCAAGTCGGATGCCGAATGACGTTAAATTCGAAGATTTAAAGAACGCCTATTTTTCCTCACCCCCCACCCCGCGTCAACGATAGCCGAATTTAAATGTAATTTATTTTCAAAAGCTTATGAGTTTTGTGCGCGACGTCTATTTACTTATGCAA
Source organism: Leptonema lineaticorne (assembly GCA_024500535.1). NCBI lineage: Eukaryota > Metazoa > Arthropoda > Insecta > Trichoptera > Hydropsychidae > Leptonema > Leptonema lineaticorne. Next base: position 2,405,271 of record JANIJI010000060.1, read on the forward strand.
GAATCAATATATATATTTTTTTTATTTCAAATGAAAAAAGGCGCTCACTTCGCTCTCTTGTTGACCTCTTTAAAATAAAATTCGTTCACTTTCGCTATCGTTCGTTTTTTTCCCCTACTTTCACATTTTTTCTTCGACGCTAGGCTTAAAAGAATATTTTATGGAAGACCGGAATATGTCCTTTTGAATTTTCGCGTGTGCTGCGAGCGGTTTTTCTGAAAATTTAACGAGCCACGGTCGTGTGCTGAGGGATTGTTTAGAATCGAAACGTACGAGCGGCGAACGAAAAAAAAAAAAAACGAAGAATAAAAACGGGAAAAATACGAATAAATAAAATAAAAATAAGAAGAAGCAAAAACGTTAACGTTTCATACGTATGTGGATATAAATTTTACGATATTTCCGTTTTTTACGATTTGCGCTTCCCATTATTATTGCGGTGGAATTTTTCAATTTGCCCGTGCGATTTCGCTTTCGGCCAGCGTCTTTGCCGGGATGCGTCTCGTTAGTGAAGTGAGGCAAGGCCGAAGAACTTGGCGCCTTTTGTCACTTTACGACGTCATAAAAGCGCGTTTGCTGTTCAAAAATTGCCACAAAACGCTCGGCTGTGTCGGAGCTTTTCAAAGCTTCGTCCCGTCGACGGTGCATCGAGCGACGCCCTCTAAAAAAAAAAATGCCCGTTTTATGACCGTTATTAAAATAATCATGCCATCTGTTTACAGGCGAGCTTGGTATTTTCATATAAGTCTGAACTTCTTATATCGTATATTAAAAGTTGAAACCGGTAAATAAATTAAATAAATGGTGTTAAAATTATTACTATTTTTTTATATATTATATTTGGTAATAGTATATTGATTATGCTTTTCTTTGTGTATTTTCGTTTGAATGCGAAAATATTTATTTCATAACATTCTATAAATATAAAATAATGACATTTTAATACTTCATTTCAACGAAAATACATAATATTTTTTTGAACTTTTTTATCATACTACTATTATAAAAATGTCTGTTGAGTTATTATAGTACAATATTCTGTATAAAATATAGTTATTAGTATATTGCGACAAAATACTCGGTTGTCATAATATTAAAATATATTTAAATTTTTAAAAAATAATTATTAAAAATTTTCTATTAAATAAATAAAAAAAAAATCAAAATTATGAAATGCTTAGACCGATATGAAATTAGGTAATATATAAAATTAAACAATTATATAATAATTGCACACGTGAATTATCGAATGCTTTTATACCACTTTAGTAAATTATAATTATTAAGATGTGTATGAATATAAAAATTATATAAGCAATTTTCATATTTACGTATATTGAAAAATCATGAATACAAAAATAATAATAGTTTTTGATGGCTTCTTCAAATTTACGTAAATATATTTATTTAAATTCTTCTATTTTATTATATTTGGTGAACCGTTGTCATAACGATATCTTCACCTTGATCTTTTTTTGGGAAACGGAGCTTTAGGGTAGTTTCCTGTTACCTTTTATTGAGGAAACCCTGATTCAGGTTGTGCTTTTTTATGTTTACGACATCAAAAATGGATAATTTTGGACGTAAAATTAATAATCATAATATTTTTTTCGATATTTAACTGATTTATAATTTCATACTTGAAATATTATATCGATGAGTTTCGATTTAATTAATTAATTAATAATGAAAATATGGTAATGCTGCGAAAATTTTTTAACACAGTATATATCTTCATTTGTCTCTCAAAGAGAAAAAACTTATGTTGTAATCGTTTTTATATATGAAACGAGTACTTTTTATATTAATATATTTTGTAATTTATTTTAATTTAAATATATGTATATTTTTGCTTAAATATTATCTTATTTTGAAAATTTATTCTACCAATATTCAAAATATATCAACGTAATAATACGTATACATTTCGGACTGATTAATATTTAATGATGTCAGCTTTGTAAATTAGACATTATTATAGTCAAATATATATAGTAGCGGCGGCCATAATGGATTCTTGGAAAATGCACATTCGGAGGCTTCGTCGACCAACGCTATGAGGTTTTCCAATTCGAGTTAAGAGTTGGGCGTGCTAAATGAATTAAGTTAAGGGGTGGTATGTTTCGTTGTTCGTCTGTTACACATCTTACAAGTATTGTTCGTTGTACGAATTCGTCGTGTTCATTTCGTTGTACACATTTAAGATATTAAATTTAATCTAAGCATTATATACTAGTTTGCTACGTTTTGAATTTAGGCGGGTTATAATTAAAATTTATAATGATGCTTCGGAATGTGCGTGATGAAATTTTGACATAGATAACATTGCCAGTTTTGCTAATGGGAAATGGAAGTATATATGTGGAATAACTTAAAATATATACCGAGTATAAATAGTCAGTTTAATATTAATATCGTGATGTTTTGATTCGATATTGATCCATTTTTCATATATTTCTTTTATCAGAATATTCGGTATAACAAGTTTTTGTGAAATTGTCATTTAAAACTCCCGGGCATTAGAAAGGCAGGTAAATTGTATTTTTTTTCAATGTTGGTAGGACTGTCTATAACATTTTCCAAGCGTCTGTTTGTCAAAAATTTTAATTATCTTCGAGTTACACGTGTTTTTATAACTCTTGGTTCCTTCATTTCGATAATGAATCATGTCATACTGCAGTGGTTCTTCACAACCACCGTATTCGCCTGATTTGGCTCCGTACAACTTCTGATTAATCAACAAACTAAAAAGGCCAATGCGAGGACGCCGTTTTGATACGATTGAGGAGATAAAAACCGAATCGAAGAAGGTCTTGAAAAGGCTATACTGGAAAAGATTATTCTGACTGCGTCGATGACTGGGGAAAGCGTTACTTTGAAGGGGATGAAATTGATTTGGAAGAATAAATAAATTCACATTTTATAAACAAATTCACCTTACTTTTTGATCACAGTGTTATATTTTTGTTTTTTTTTACGGAAAAACCGTATACGGGAAAAAAATGAAAAATAAAAGTACTAATCAAATTACGTCGAAACGATTGGTAACCACTAATTAAATTCGATCGAAAAAAAAATTTTTTTTTTTAAAGGAAAAACCATTAGCAATTTGGGCTGTTTCGTTTCGGTGAGTCGTCGATATTGTATCGAATCGGACCCCCTTTTAACCGAACATATATACAATATATAAACGGTATCGTTATTATTTCGATATCGTGGTGAATAGTACCTTCGTCGAAAGGTTTCGAAATGCGATATTGAAGATATTTACTTTTTCATTATTTTCAATTTATTATTTATTAGTCGATAGTGCAGGAAAAATATAACGACTTTTCCCATCAACGATGATTTACGATGACGTTATTATTACGAAAAATGTGTTTATGACTAGCCGGGTTTTTTTTGTCTCTCTTTCTCACATTTTATATTTGAGTATGTATGATTTTATATATATATATATATATATATATATATATATATACATGTAAGTGTGTTTATATGTGTTTATTAGGGTTGCGGTTTCCGCTATAAAATTTTCCGGCTCCGATACAACTCATTTAATCCAACTCCAACTTCGATTCAGTTCTAAGCTATCCTAAACTAAACTTAGTTAAATCCTAAAAGTAGTCACTGTATAAATAAAGATCTAAAACAGACATTGACGATCCGTTATTTTTATATTTATCCTCGATAATTAAATATTTTAATTATAATTACCATGCTTACAGACGGTACAAATATAATAATAAATGTAATTCTAATAAAAATATTCATTTCTATATAATATAACAAAGAAGTGATAGTAAATATATATTTTTTAATTTTCTTTAGAGTATATAATAATATAAAAAAATATAAATATATTTTGAGTATCTTTGTTTTACTTCTTTATGTGATATCAAATCGTCTGTTTTATGATCAACTCATATATACATATTTTTTGGAAGAATTTGAAGTATTATTACATTTTTATAAGCTACCATAATGAAATGATATGAGATTTTGTTTATTACTTTATTATTGTATTTAATAATATTTAGGAATATTTTATTCAAAATTTAAATACGTCGAAGTATAAGCTAAAAATTGTGAATTTAAATAATGTCTTTTTTCCCAGTTCAAATATATATACATATTAAAGTAGGATTTGTAAGGATTATTTATATATTAAATATACAAAAAAAAATATACGAAATTGGTAATAATAAAAAAAATATGTGTAATATTTATATTTAAATTCTTATAATATTTATTTTATATATTAAAAAAGTATTATTTAAAATATTAAAAAGAAACAAATCTTTTAGTAAAAATAAAGTGTTGAATATAAAATTGTCGACTTATTTTTTTTTAAGAAAAAAGCTGATAATGTAAAGATTCAGGTTTGATTTTTTTCTTTTTATTAATTAAAAAATAATTGAATGAATTAATATTATGAAAATAATTAGTGTAAGAAATGTTATATGAAATGGACTCGGAAATGAATACGAAATATAATATCAGATATTTACGCAATATTATTTTGAATATTAATGAATGGATATATTATATAAATAAAAAGAAATTATATAAGATAGTAAAAATAGAGACGAGTCACCAATTGGATGAAAGAATGTAGATAAACCTTGAAAAATTACAGTAATAACCAAGATAAGTATATAAATGAAGAAAACACAATATATGTTATATACAATAGTCTATAAGAAAAAGTATGTGGAAAAAAATGGGAAAATAACTTAAAATAAATATGTTTCGTATTCTTTATATAAGATCATATATTATATTGATATTGATATATAGATTTTAATTTCTATTTGTGTTCGAATTTATTGGAAATCATCCGCACGTACCAGTTCAGAATTTCTATTCGGAAAATTCGTCGAATTTTGTCGGATAAAGACGAATCGTTCGACGGTCAACCACCGCAATCCGTTTGTTTGTAATCTCGTGGAATTCTCTGACGCGGTCCGTTGTTGAGATTTAGTATTTCAAAGGCGAAATAAAAATGGCGATTCGCTGAACGGGGGGATGGTCCGTTTTTTGAGCACCCTCGTGTCCACTTGACCGGCGAACTAACGAAACCGACATCAGCACTCGAGAGACGACGTCGAACACATACAAATCCATGCTGATTTTATTTTATTTTATTTTTTTTATACAACTTGAATTTTCCTATATATATATATATATTTGTGTATATTTTTTTTTTTGGAAAACGTTTTGTGTGGATGTGACACACATTGTTATATACCTGACGACGCGTAAAATAAAACGCCGAATGCGTCGAGTGCGTGTCTCGTTTGACAAAAAAAAATGAAGAGAACTGTCGCAGTTCTGTCACTTTCGTCACTGTCACGTTGAATTTCCTTTCAATTTTCCAGTGAACAAAAAAAAAAAAGAAAGAAAGAAAAAAGTAGTATACTTTTCGCTCGTTGTGTACTGGAAATCGAGCAAAATCTCACCTGTCAGTGCCGTTTGCATGTTTATTAGTTGTTAGACGATAGAATCGATGTGACGTTATATCGAATAATTGTATCGTTATACGATTAAATCGATGTTATATTTGAGGAATGATTTTTCTTGTTTTATATTTAGAATATTTCAATGAAATCTTAAACGTCTTAAAATATTTATATATTTTTATTATTACATACTACTATGATCAAAAAGTAAGGTGAAATTGTCATATAAAACTACTAGGCATTAGAAAGGCAGGAAAATTGTATTTTTGTCGTAGGTTGATAGGACTGTCAATAACGTTTGTTAAACATCTGTTTGTCAAAAGGTTTAATTATCTCCAAGTTACTCGTGTTTTTACAAATCTAATGCATAATATCAAACTGCATTGGTTCTTCACTACATTATTTGCCAAAAACTTGACTTATATCGTTCCGCAACCATCTGATTCGCCTAATTTGGTTCCGTGTGACTTTTGATTATTCATCAAACTTAAAGGACAATACGGAGACGCCGTTTCGACACGGTTGAGGAGATAAAAACCGAATCGAAGAAGGTCTTGAAGATTATATTGGAAAAAAACTATTCCAACTGTTTCGAGGACTGGCGTTGGCAAAAGTGCATTTTATCGGACGGGGATGAAATTGATTAGGAAGAATAAATAAAGAATTTACATTTTATAAACAAATTCACCTTACTTTTTGATCACTGTCTTACATTAGCTAAATCTCATAATTTTCTTATTATTATTATCGTTATTCATTGTTTTATTATTATTATTATATTAGTTATTCATTTTTTAATATTATTAAATATGAATGTAAATATTTATAAAATATTTTTAGGTCAAAAAAGATTTAGAATGGCTGAAGAAAATGTGCAGTTAATCAAAGTGATTCCCAAGATTCAAGTAATCGAATGGGAAATATAAAAGAAGAAAGAAAAGTATGTTTTGAATCCAGATTTCTATTGGGATTTAGTGATCTCTATTTCTAGAAAACAGAAAATATTTTTTTTGTGGAAGAATCATTTTTTTATTATGGTTTTCCTGATCAATTATGTCTTAAATTAATATTATTTATTGATTCATATTTTTTATTTATATAAAAAGCTTCTGATTTAAAATATTTTTATTGTAATTTATTTTGAAAAAAAAAATTAATAACAGAAAAATAAATATCGGATGTAAATAAAATTGTTCATACAACTTTATTATACATTGATTTTTGTATAATAAATAAATAAATAAATAAATATATATATATATATATATATATATATATATATATATATATATATATATATATAATGTAAGTACGTAATTTTGTTGGAACAAATTCAGATATCTAAGTTTTTCAACATGTGCTTGATTAAATAATTTTTCATCTTGGAAAATAATCTCAGTGGAACAATTCAGATTCAATGTGCGAACGAAATTTATTATTATTCTATAAAGTCTATGAGAAGAGAGAAAGTAGAACAAAAAAAAATATATAAATGTTTCACCAGCGTCAATAGATCACAATTTCAATAATCTTGCGAGCGTCCAGTCAATTTGAAAGGTAAATGATTCGTTAACGAAATATTACTCTTATCGCGAATGATCGACTGAAGGCATGAATTTTAGAATGTTAATCGTAAAATTTACATAATTCGAAACGACAATCTCATTTATAACCGAAACGTGCATATTTAAAGAGATAATTTTATTGTATAAAGGACCTCCGAGGTGCTATTCTCAGTCGCGATACGAATCCCGCATAATATGTGTTAAGAAAACCGATTTAAACGTTCCGCTTTTGCGAATGATCTTAAAAGAAAAAAATAAGCTGTCGTATGATTCGAAGATTTGGAGTGTTTAATTTTTTTTAATGCTCGTTTTATTACCTATAAATATGTATATATATGGTATATATTTTTTTTTCAAATAAATATAAAATTTATTTTATTCAGTGAATATAAAAATAAATTTTATTTCACCGTTAAAAATATTTTTTTTCAGAATTGAAAATATTTCTTGAATTTTATGATATCTATTTTTATAGGATTGAATCGCTAGAATCATACTTAATCTTTCTTTCTAAATTTTTTTTATACATATATAAAAATATCGTTATACAAGTAATGATTTGATTTAATTTATTTTATATTTACAACATATATTTTGAGATATTATATATAAATAACTTTAAAAAGATTTATCATATTGTTAAGTCATTTATTTTTAAAAATTATAAAATAATCAAAGTTAACTCATGTTCCATCGACATTGGTTGAAGTACAAAAAAATCTAAGTAGTCGAATGATAAAAAAAATATTTGTGTTCCGTTTTAGTTCCGGACAAAAAAAAAGTCACTTCGACATTTCGAGCTTTAGCTCGGCGCTTCTCTCCGAAATCTTAGCATAATTAAATGTAAAAAAAAATAAAAAAAATAACAGAAAAAAAAAACAATACGTTTCTAAGAATTTTGCGTTACGCTTCGCGAGATTCAATTATTTTCAAATAAAACGAGAAATTGTGTTTGGACAGCTTCTCCGGTTCATTGTGTGGATTAAATCATCTAAATTGGTGTCGAAATTGGTAAGCAAACGAGGCGTGCGAAATTATAATGAATCTTACATAGGCAAAGGTGGAATAGCGGGGAGGAAGGGGAGGAGGTGAGGTGCGGGGGGGCAGACTTTTCAATGGTCTGAAAAATGATTGTTTATAATTGAAAATAAATTGTGACCGCAAATAATAACGATTCTCTTTATGCGGACGATGGAGAACAGGCGAAAAAAAATATACACAAACGCGTAGTTTACTGGAGCGATTAACGTTCAGGGATTTCCTTCTCGTTTAAAATATAATCCTTTTATATATTATATTATATAACGTACGTGTTAGCAAAATTGTGTATTAGTATATATATTATACAATATATGGTATATATTTAGGTGAAGGTTGTAACCTTTTCGAAGTTCACCAAAGGGAAAATGGGAAATCATTTGTGGTTGTTTTTGTATTTATAGCTAGCAGAATCAAATATTATAATTCGATGTGGCGATATTTATTTTTTTTTACACATATATAATATATATAAATTTATAAAATGTTAACGAGACGATAATTGAACGAATACTATTTGGGGAATTAAATTCGTTCATTTTGTATACGAACGAACTAGATTTACATTATATTTAAATTTTATAGTTGATAAAAAAAGGAAAAACGGTGACGTTGCATTTTATGCAAATCGCAGTGTTACTTTCAATATTTTCGACCTCGATTTTCGTCTTTTGTGTTCAGGAATTGGCATGAAACCCGCTGACACTTTGGGTACGATTCGTTTACAGTATTATAATTATGGTAAGTTCTTTTATATTTTTCAATAAAATATATATTTTTTGCGGTATTCGAAAAATGCATTATATATATATATATATATATATATTCAATATTTATTAAATTATTAATAAATAATATAATTTATTTTATAAAATATTTATACGATAGAATTTGAAATAAAAACTTGAACAATTTTTATTTAAAAAATAATCTAAAATCAAATCTTTCAAATGAAATAAATATTCGCATTAAGATACAGAGTTAACCATTTAATTTTCATGAAAGAGTGAGTAAAGAAATTTTCTTTTATCTCTAAAAATATTTTCAGTTCCATATATATTATATTAAAAATTTTTAATTATTGTTTTATCTTTATCTAATCTTAAATGATCCATTATTTTTTTTAATGTAATAAAAGTTTCGAGATGTATTTTTTGGATAAATTAATAGTCTTAATTATGGGTTAACGGGTTGTTTTACTTTTTATAACGAAATAATTTTATAGCATAATAAATGACGTCGGTTGACGCATAATATTATCGATATTGGGTTCAAATTTCGAAATGTCACCGAATGCGAATTTTATATTATATTATTAACACGTTAAATTTTTTAAAATATGGGTATAATTGGTGATTAGCAAAATGTTTGCTATAATTCATTTTCACACAAATATAAAATATATACTATTTTACCCTCGTTTTATAACAAGTTTCGTGTCGTTTTAAAGAAATTAAAATTTAATACGCCGTAAGAAAAAAAAATACGTGACGCGTTTTTATTATTCGAGTGTAAATATTATAATAAATATTTACGGATACTTATTTTATTTTCGCTAAATGAAGCGAATGCGGTGTATATAAGAAATAAAAAGGAAAAAGTGATTTGTTTATGACCACTAGAAACCAGAAGTAGGCAATATAAAAATATACACTATCTTTTTATAAGAGTTTTATCCCAACACTATATATTTATGTTTAACTTTATTTCGTTGTTTATTTTTTTTCATATATATATATATATATATATATATATATATATATATATATATATAAATTTATATAAATAATTATTTATTTGACCAACTAAAATAATAACAATTAAAAATCAGATATTAAAGTCATCATATTTGTTCATATAATATGTATGTTTATATTAATTATTTTTGTATGAAATTCGACTTACGACCATTTCAACTTAACCGAAATTCTGTCGTAAATCAAGAACTGATCGTAAAATATTTTTGTTTTGATTACAATTGTAATGATATTAAAAAAATTAAAAAATAATATATATATACATTTTAATTATTTATATTTTTACATTCATAGTAAAAAAATATTTTTCTCATTTCAATTCTAGCAACACGCGAATCACTTCTATCACGTGAAATAAAATTAGAACCGCTTGTACGTGTGTATATATATATATATATATATATATATATATATATATATATATATATATATATATATGTAAGTAAGCAAAATCACAAAGCTATCACGGAGGTTGCAAAGGGGTTAATAAATATAAAAATACATCGTCGATATATAATATATATATATATATACATATATACGCGTTACGATGTATCAACGAGTAAAAGTGTTGTTACAAGCTAGCAGGTGGATAGTGCGTTGAATCGAATATAATTCCAGTCGGCATCGACGGCTACCGGATCGGACAGCGGACAAAACGTTCAACTTTAAAATAAAACAGAAAAAAAACTGCGGAAAAATGTGGAAAAACGTCGAAACGTCGAAAAAGCGAACGGAAAACGGTGAAAATTGTGTATATGGAGGGTGGCGCCGACGCGGAGAGGCGTCAGTTGAGCTCGGAACGCCACTGGCGCCGCACAACCCCGTGCGGTCGTTCTCAACACTTCGCGCACAGTTACGCACGTGGACGCGCACACGCACACACACACACACACACACACATAAAAAACTTTTTTTTTTCAAAATTTGGACCACATTTAAAAATAAATAAATAAAAGTAAAACAGAATATATATATATATATATATATATATATATATATATAAATAAAAAACAAAGTGTTTAAAAAAATAAATAAGACAGAGAGCTGAAAAAAAACGTCAAGAAGGGGGGGGGTCTGAAAGAAGATAAGCGTTCGCCGAGTCTACTTTGTGTTCATTTACTTTTAAATTGAAAATAGTGCAGTTGCAAAACGGATTGTGTGCTATTTTTCGTCTAATTTTCCGAGGGAAAAGCGCGTCTGTCGCTTTCAACATGTTGTTTGAAGGTATTCTTATTTATTTATTTTTTACGCACTTCATATATATATATTGCATATATATTTTTTTATAAAGTAAATTTTTAAGATTTCTTTCTCTTTGTGCAATGTCAAAGTTAAGTAGTCGAGTGTGCGTAACGCACTGGGTTCAAAAGTTTTAATTGATATGAGTTATTCAGAGCACGAATGGCATAACTGCGATAAACTTGATTTAGAGAAAATGTTTCTCGAAATTGTCGGCATATATATATATATATATATATATATATATATATATATATTTTTTTTTTTTGTATTATCAATTATTATTGCAATAATTATTTAAGTCTATATAGGCGCAAATTTTTTCTTCGATTTATTTATTTTTATATTTTTTGACATTTGTGATTCATCGACGATAAGAGAGTTAAATTTGTATCGTATTAATTTTTGTGTTATTTACTTTCTAATAAACACTTGTTACTCTTATTTAATTCGTTGTAAATCTTAGTATAATTACAAAAATATCATATGAAATATTATTTATTATTATATAAATATTTTAGTCTTTTAAATATGTGAATATTTAACATAAATATTATTAAAAAAGCTAGATATTAAAAATTTTGTTAGTTGTTTTAATTCTTGAGTAACAATATGATTAGATGATACTTTTTTCAAATTGTATTCATTCAATTCGTCGAATATAAAGTGAAAAACATTTTTTTTCTACTATTGAAAATAAATATTTAATTAATATCGAAAGAAAATTTATACAATTTTTCTAGGAAATTTCAACACGGCTCAATTGTGCATTCATACAATGGATAATATTGAATTCACACCTTTTGTATTTTCGTCGCTTTATATTAGATTACAAAGCGTATCGAATTTTATTTATAACGCGCTTTATATATGAAAATTTCTCTATACACACCGAATTTAATCTATACCACTTACGTTTATTTATTATTTTGTCACACTTTAATTGACATTCTTATTCGTTGTGCGGCAGATCAACGGTTCGAACGCGCACAATATAATTTGCATATATATTCGCATTTCATTTACGAGATATATATTTTTCTATTTGAAATAAAAATAAATATAAATTGACGCATTTTTTCGAATGTATGTAAATTTGCACGGTCGAACTCAATACGGGAGCGTGATTCGTTCTATTGACATATTGTGTAGTTGAAATTTGCTAGCAACATTCGGATTAATAAAAATCGACGTGAAAATATCATATATTGTTATACAATATCGTTGAAAAATTTAAAATGATACACTCACACATATATATATATATATATATATATATATATATATATTGGATTTATTCGTATTTTTGGGAGATAGTTTTCGTATTTGAAAATCGGTTTTTAGAGTTGATATTTGACGATGTCGGTCTACCGAGATGTTTATTTTGCGTCGATTACATTTCAACCGACGCGATACAAATTTGCGATTGTTTGCATTCTGCGGTCACGTGTTTCGATAATATTCGATTATTGAGAAAAAAAAAAACGGCGGTAGCGGAAAAATCTCCGTCGTCCGCTTTTCCGTATTCGGAAAATTTTTTAATTGAAATGCGACGCGATCGATAAATCTCGCGATTCGAATTATATATATATATATATATATACGTCAAAACAGCTCTTTTTTTTATTCTTCTTTTTCTTCTATACGGGCGATTTTTATTTATCATCGACCGGCGATAATATTTCACGTGTATAATATATGGGGGGTTGTAAAAATCATTTATTGTCAGCGAATACGATTTGATTTACGGATATATAGTCGTCCTAAAAATTTCAAAATCTCATATAAATCGCGCATTTTATTGCAGTGTAAAAGTAACGACTTTCAAAGTATGTTTACGGCGTTATTTATGCCGTAAATATGACTATTATTATATTTTGTCGCGAATTTTTTTCATATTTTACAACGAATATAAATAGTCAAACATTTTTTTTTAACTGAACTTGAAGGTTGTTCGTTTACGTATCGCCGTACGAAATTTCGCGGGTTCTAATCTTCTATACATTGCTTTTTTCTTATCAACATTAAATATATAATAAATTAAATTCATTATATGATGTAAAAAAAAATAATAAAAATCGCTAAGCGGAAAAATGACGGGGTTTTTATTTATAAGGGCTGAAACGTTATTAATGTATGTTTAAATTTTAATATTTTCTTTCAATTTTTACTCATTTATCTTTCAATTTCATCGTTACATTCTCAAAATTCACTTTTTATACTTCAAATAGAAATTTCTTCCATTAATTTTGTATATTTATTTTTCAAAGAACTTTGAAAGGAAGAAAATAAGCTTGAAATATAAAATATTTTTGTACATAAAATAAGACATGAGAATTTTTATTCATAAAGGGATACAGTTAATGAATTAGTAGACGAATTTGATAGGAAAAAAGTACATATATTATTTTATAAATATATAAATACTGATAACATGCATCTTTATTTTATATATATTTGTGTAGTTGCAATTTTTTAAGATATCGTACTAAATAATTTAATATCTATTTATAATTCATAAAAGCACTAATATTTTTATTTAAAATATTATGAAAAAATAATGATATCGTTTTGGAATACGAAAGATATATTTATATTACAAAAAAAAAATACGTTTAATCGGTTAATTTATATTATTTCGGTTAGAATTATTTTTTTTTTGAGAGAAGAAATAAATTTAAAAGATAGAACCATGTTCTATATGTGTTTGAGTGTCATTGATTTATTTTTATACATTAACTGAAAAATTTTAGTGTATTGATGGAGCACAATAAGTATATTTATATTTGTACAAATGTATATTTATATATTTATGTAAAGGAGAAATTAAATTTTCCGTCACAAGTAGCGTCCAAAACAACCAGTAATTGTCGATCTCAATTAAGTATAAAGTCTTTCCTTGCGCAAAAGCTTTTATTGGCAAACGCGAAACACTGTGACACTGAAAGCTTAGTCTCGGAAGAAATTTAACTTTCTTATAATTAATAGATTATGAGAAAATGAAGCACTCTGACTGTTAAATTACGACAAAGGGTCAGGAAAATTTTCGCGAAAAATAAATCGCAACGGGAATATTCGACAAAATATAATTTATAATCGCGATATCGCTTCAGTTATTTTGCGAAATACGCGCTTTAAAAGATAATTATATACGTTTTTATGTTTTAATATATATATATATATATATATATATATATATATATAATCACGTGTGAAAATATTGAAATTATCGATATTTTTAGAATTTAATTCATCGTTGAAATTAGTGTATGCGATAATAGCAATGCGTTTGTTTATTTATTTATTTTACAACAATCTTCGGTGATCTGAGTGACGAGAATTTAAGATCGTATTTCACCACGTGAATCTAGTTTTAATATGAATAGCTTATGATATTATCTGTAGAGTAAATAAATATGCTGTTAGTATCTATATAGCATGAGGATATAGATTTCAGGTCGAAAAGCCTCCAGATGAATAACCCGTAGTGAATATAACGAATTTGTGTTATATAATATGATTAAGGAATTTTCTGCGGTGTTCGTTCCCGTATAAATGTTACAAAACATAGTCAATATATCGAGAAATATATATATAATATATTTTTTTTGGTAGTGTTGAGTCGTACTAAAAAAAAAGCACAGGGTGGAAAATTTATGTGCGTATTTCCACATATACGAGTACATTGTTAACGTAATAAATTGTAAATTACACGCAATCATCGGAAATTACGCATTATTATTACCAACGAATCGAGTATATGTAGCAAAATTATATTTTATATTTATTAGTAATGTTTATCAATATAACGTAGAAATATAATGTGCGTCTATTTTATATGTGTATATATCGTATGACGGCTCGTTACAAATTTGAAGTGAAAGTTTTGAGATATCTTTCGAAATTATTATTATTTTTTTTATCTAAGAGAGAAAGTGTTTTATTTAAAATTTTATATTGAAAAAAAAATAATGTAACGTATTGAATTTTTATTGCAAATATACGAAGATTGAAAATATAGTTGGCGATCTGACAAAAAAGAAATCAAAGTTATGAATTTTGAAAGAAAAACTCAAGTTTATTAGATCTGCGGTGACATTGATTTATTTCAATTATGTATTATATATATATATATATATATATATATATATATATATATATATGATATTAGAATTGAATTTTATTTATAAATTATTTTCAGTATATTGTTTTAAATTTATATAAAATAAATGATTAAATCAAAACAATGGTTACAAACACATACACAAATTATTATTATTCGATTTCATAATGATGTGGTAATTTTAAATATAGACTTTTCAATAATTTATGTATTATTAGGTATATGTTAAATAAATTCTATGAATATATTTGAAGTAGCACTTTTTATATTTATAAAAAAAATAATATATTTAAATGAAAAACAAATTAAAAAATTATTTTTTTACAATTTTTCTGAAAATTTAGAGAATAAAATAAATGATTAATTTAATTGTACATATATATGATTTTTTATATTTATAATTTAATTAATATTAAAAAAAATAATAGTAAATTATAAATTGAAATCTGTAATATATTTTCTTGTAATGCAATCGGCTATTTGTATATCAAGAAGTTTTTTTCTATTTTCCTTCCTTTTTCAATATATTGTAATATCTTTTTATGTCACAACACAATATAATTTTACAGTACAATTAAATTATATCACACGTCACCTTCGTACTAATTATAAAAAGGATGAATTTGAACGCAAAGACGTTCAACAGATTAATTTTCATCAGGCCATAATAATTTTTGAACGCGTGGCCCGTTATCAATATTTTCCACGCGGATTTTAGGTCCGCGAAAATTTTCATTTTACACAAAACACAATAACAATATCGCTAATGAAACCGTAATCAATACACTTAGTCAAACACGAAAGACGAATAAACTTGGCAAGTGTGTAGCTTTATCTTTTCTACTGGCTGGTGTTATTGGCTGGCAGACCTTTTCTAGGGTGGATAGCACTGAATAAATTACCCCATTCTCATTTTCCGGTTTTGGACTAAAATGTAATTTATTCGAGAGCACACAAACAAATTTTCGCGACTAGCATCGAATTTGTATAATTTCAGCGTTAATTCGCCCCGCTTCTTGAACCTCCCGTTTTCAATTTTAACCGATGATAAAACTCACACCGTCGACCTCGTTGTTAGTGCTAACTGTTCAAAAATTACGCCTTATTACTTACTTACTGTTTTCTACAAAAATCAATGTACCGAACTGAAAGCATATTGATAATACAATTTATCAAATGTAACGTTTGACATTTATCGTTTGAATTGATCGCGGCGATTCGTCGTCGCATCGTTGATAACTTTGAAATTATGTTATAATAAATTGCAGTATAATTATATGCATATTTTATGATAATAAGCATCATAAACTGCTTCTATAAGAATAATATTTTAAAAGTTATATTATTCCGAAAACTCAGGTACACAATAAAAGTTCTGTTTAAAAATACATTACCATAAAAAATATTTTAAAAATAAAATTCTGAATATATATTATTATACATTTTTTTAAACTAAAGAGCAATTCAAGATTTTTAATTTTTTTCATCATTAAAAAAGTTTTTTATTACAGACAATAAACTTTACAATTATGATAAAAAATATATATTTTTAACGTAACATCTCGCCTTTATAAACGATGTATTCTTTAGAGATTATTATAAATACAATCTAAATATATAATATTTTTCAATATACATATTTTATATTGCATTTTTCAATTCCGTTTATATGAGAAAAATATGTTTTATATATATTATATATATATGATAATTATTTTTCTCAGAGCGTGTTCACATTACACACAAACACACACACATATAAAAGTCAAATATATATATATATATATATATATATATATAATCTTTTCTTTGTTCTTATATAGATTATCTTTTATGAAGTAATTAAAAAAAAATATATATAATATTTTCAAGTGTTTTATTATAAAAACTCGGTAAAATACTTTCTTATGAAAGAGCGAGTGCTTGTTTTATTACATTATTTTCGCAGAAAGAAATCGCGAAATGTTAAACACGGTAATCTGTCTTTGCTCGGTTTGTGAATATATATATATATATATATATATATATATATATATATATATATATATATTTCATTTTCTCAAAGCTTACCCCGCTTAATTTACCTTTCAGTTGCGCGTGTGTTTTTCTTTTTTCATGCGACGTTGAAAAATTTTAATTTCGTTCATTTTCAGCGAAACGTACTATCATCGTTTAGTAAATAAATCAGCCGAGCTGTGATCTTTATGGATTCGAATCACGTTTATATATATATATATATATATATATATATATATATATATATATATATATATATATATATATATATATATATATATATATGATATTTCGGTCAAATTTTATTTTAATTTAAATATTTTTTTATGAACGATGAAAGCTTAGCATATAAATATTTTATACATCTAATCATTATTAATTAAATATATAATTAATGGAATCATTTAGAGGTTAACCGTTCAGAGGAAAAAAAATATTATCATATAAATACAAAGATTTCAATATTTTTTTCTTTGATGTTTTCGTTATTATTTATGAAATTTTAATTTATTTTTATAAATATTTAACGTACGTTGTTAACGTATGCGAAAAAAAAACATATCAGTACTCTGAAGCAATATTGAGTTTTCACGCTTGCTTTAAATTGAATCAAGATTATTTCGGAACGTAGCAACATTTTTGAATGGAAATAAGGGAAAAATATATGTTGATAAAAAATTCAAAAGAAGGAAAAAGAATGAATGAAGACTCAGTTGGAGAGGATGAGAAAAAGCTGCTTAATATCTTCTCGGAATTATATAAATTTAGGCGTAGAATTTTGAAAACCGAAATTGTTGGTTTTTAAATTATGTATGGATTAATAAATATATGAGTGTTGAAAGCGAAATATATTATATATTAATGCATATAGTTGAATCATAACATATATTTTATATTTCTTTCCAAAATATATACAGAATTATATTGAAATATATTTTATTTACATTTAAATTTCTATTATATTAAAAAAACAGTGATTTTGTTGTATTATTAATAAAATGTATATTTATTTGTTTTAATTTATAATTTCTAGTTTATTTTATTTTTCATTTTTTTAACATTCAATTAAAAAATTTGAAAACTTGAATAATGCTTATGAAAAATCAAATATTTTTGTTGAATATTAAACGAATTTTAATTTAAAAACACTATTAATATTTTGATTAAATATTTATAATTGTGACGGAAAAAAATATAGTAAATAATCAAAGATTTAACTGCAAAAAAACGTATCAGCATTTTGAAATACAAAAAAAAAATATATATATCTACATTCAGAAGAGTTGTTAAATCGTACATTTATTTCATGTCGATGTCGAAGTAAGAATTTATATCAATAGTTCATATATAATATTATTATATAAAATTTATTTGAAGGTTCTGATTTAAGCGTAAATTTTCCGAACTGCGAGTATTTACGGGATCTTGACGTTTTATGAAAATTCCATACAAATTGAGTGGATGTCTTTTATACGAATATATATATATATATATATATATATATATATATATATAATGGTAGTGAATTTAATTTCGATGAATCTATGCGTATTTTCGAATATTTGTAACCTTTTCGAAGCGAAAAATAGTTCATCAAACGAATTGTTTGACGCTATTTTACTGGCGTTTTTAATTAAAGTTTATCGTTTATATTTTATACGGAATTTAAGTAGCTTTCTTTGCAAATTATATATTAGCCAAAATGAAGCAAACGAATCGTTCGGAGATTGAAATTCAAACAATTATTAATTTCCTGTTTTAACCGCCATCCGGAAGTGTCTTATTTACTTCAGAGTGGATTTCAGCATTTCCGCTCGCCGTCTCGAAATTCATCTATCGCCATTTTTCGTTTTGTATGTTCAAACTTTGTTTTGTACATTATTTATAAATTTATTTGAAATTCGACTTTTTTATTGATTTTCATTTTTCTATCTTTAACTATCTACCCAATATCGATAAGGTGAATTTGTTTATAAAATGTAAATTCTTAATTTATTTTTATCACTGTCCGATAAAACGCATTTTTGACAACGATTTTTCTAGTTTTTGAAACAGTCGGAATAGTTTTTTTTTTCAGTATAATCTTCAAGACCTTCTTCGATTTGATTTTTATCTCCTCAACCGTGTCGAAACGGCGTCCCCATATTGGCAATTTAAGTTTGATGAATAGTCAGAAGTCGCACGGAGCCAAATTAGGCGAATCAGGTGGTTGCGGAACGATATGAGTCAAGTTTTTGTCAAAAAAAGTTGCGAAGAACCAATGCAGTATGACATGGTGTATTATTATGATGAAGGAAGCAAGAGTTAGAGATAATTAAACCTTTTGACAAACAGACGCTTGGAAAATGTTATAGACGGTTCTATTAAATTATAATTTACCTACCTTCCTAATGTTCGGGATTTTTGAATGAAAATTTCACTTTACTTTTTGATCACAGTAGTATATATTTATTACTTTGATAAAATTCTATTATCAATCTTAAACTATTTGAAAAGAATCTTATATTGTACGTTTTCACAATGATAACCGTGTAATGGCGGTGACATTACTAGATTGATATTGGACGGGGTCTGCGCAATGATTGCTAGATACAAAACTATTGTTCGAGCTCACGTACTAGTTCACGTACGAGCGTTTCCGACTCGTCACGGTATAGTAAAAATAACCCAACCGATAATATACGACAATCTTACTTTTTTTTCCCTCCTTCTAACAAAATAAGACAAATATTTTCATATGGGCATACTTTGCCGCAACATAATATACATGTAAAAGGCGCACGAACAATTTGACGATTTTTCGTGCATTCTTCCCGTTTTTCCCGTCGCTCCCGAAGTGTGACAGACGGCGCGCGCAAATATTCGCTATTGTCGGGTATCCGCCGACAAAATTCACAGACCCGACGTTGACCTGGATAGTTTTGTATTTGTGACCTGCAATATTTTGTATATCTTTTTTTTATTCATGCCAACATGTTTCCCGAATGCGTACCGTTACTGGATTCCTGAAGGAACGAGGCGGGTTTCGTCTCTTTTGTCGTCTTCATAAAAAAATGCCTTATATTTCGGAGATTTTATTTACAATGTAAAAATAAATCAGTAGCAATACAAGTTTTTTTTTAGATCCGATATATACCATATTTATATATTTTTTATATTCTACATTTATATAATAGAGTTTCGAATTTGAATTCGCAATTAGTGATTATTACATAGTATTATAATAGTTATATCAATAAATTAACACAGTGTTATAATATTTTGAAGATTTGTACCAAACATATGTAATTATTGAGATATTTAAATTTGTTAAATTAGCAATATATATATATATATATATATATATATATATATATATATATATATATATATATATATATATATATATATATATAAATAATTAGAAACAAACCATTGTAAAAGAATGTATTTGAATTTAAATCAGTCATTCCTCTGGGAAGTTTTAAACGATGCTCAAGTTGTCCCTGTTTGGCTATTTTGGAAGAACGTTAAAACGTTTTTTTTACGTTTGAAATAGCTATTTTTCATTAATTATTTATAAATTTATATTTCATTAGATTATAAATTGTCAATCGTTTTAACGTTAAAAAATCAACATGTCGAAATTTTCGTCAGAATTTGAAAGTTATCGTGAAACTTGTACTTTGATTTTTATAATTTAAAAATAATTATATTATACAAATTAAAAGAAAAATGTGTGTTGTGAAAATTTATTCAATCAGGATTTCGAAGAACAAATAATAAAAGTTAATAAGTTAGAGAAAGTCGCTTAATTTACATTAAACTCTTAGATATAATTATTTATATTGTTTATAAGTCTTTTAAATATTTTTTGTGATATAGTGATACATTTTGTATATTAAAAATGGAAAATTCAGTTTAAAATTGATTTCTCTATAAATAATTACAGGTCAATATTGAATTGATATTTTTTTTAATATCTGAAATATATTTCAATAGTGATATGTCATTTGAACGACAAAATTAATTTTGATGAAAAATTTAATCTGCGACACATGTGAGGTTCTGTTTTTTTTCGAATCATAATATACATTAGTATAATAACGATTTATAAAGCTGCTCTACGAAAAAAAAAGTCAAATTTAAATCGGAGCAAAAATTCGTTAAATTTAATATTCAACATTTTAAAATGGAAAGCGTTTTATGATACGAAATAAAAAAAATGGAACAAATTTTTTATATTCATAATTGAGAAATTGCATTAAAATTTTTCAGTGATATATATATATATATATATATATATATATATATGTTTTTAATACGATTTTAAAATATAAAACAATATGATTGTAATTGAAATTGTTTCGATATAATGACTATAATGCTGCGGTCGGGTTTTCTTCAACATAAAAATAAACAGTCCGTGTTTGAGGTGCCTTTGGCCTCCATCTAGTGGAACTCCTTGGCAGCTTAATGCTTTCTCTCGAATCGTGTTCAAATATTTTACTAAGTGAAAGCTATAAACCCGAGAGCGAAACCTTACCGAGCGGGTGTCGAAAGGTATACAGCCTCCATTATATACGGGAAAAAGGAATATTTTTAAAATAAATCGTGTCGACCGAAGCAGGAGACGGTGTAAGGAAGGTCGTCGTGGATATCAGATCCTTCTCTTCGGACCCGCACCATCGGGTAACCCCTGTGAGACCCACTAATGCCTTTTCTGCCCACCATAAAAGAATTTTCAATTACCAAAAGGAGAAAGAGAGAGAGAGAGAGAGAGAGAAACAAAGCTTCAACTCGAAATATATTAGGAAGTCGATTCCAGTACGACAGGTATGGCGCTTAAAGGGTTACCTCGCGAATTTTTTTGTAGATTTTTTTCTGCCCTTTGCCCACCGCTAAAGAGGACGGGTGATGAGCGACTTTTGCTTTTTTTTGCCGACTCATTCCCGAGTCGAGTGAAAAGTCAACAAAATTAAATATGACCGAAGAAAGTCTACCATATAATGAAAAACGATAAAACTCCGCGGTTTTTCAATTAAATCACGGCCGATTTTTGCCGATAATTCATCCGCACGAAATATATATACATATTTTTTTTTTAATCCAATTTATAAACTCGTGCGCAAAGTGATAAATTGAAATTGTAATTATGTATTCCTTGTGAATTATGCCGATGGAATTCGTTAGTGATATTCGAAAGAAACTGCGAACGATGGAATATTTTATGCGCGTACATCAGACGGGGTGGTTATTTAGGATTATCTGTTATTCCCGTAAATTCGAAATTTTAGCCGATTATCAATAATAGGGTTTAATTTGATTATACCAGAGTTTGACGTAAGACTTTAATAAATTTAAATCGCCAAAGAAAAGTCATTTTGATATAAACTAATTTAATTTATAATTTATGAAAGAATTAGCTTTAACATTTCGGATTTGTTTATGAAATTTTGATCTGAAATTATATACAACGAATGTTAGAAAATGAAAAATTTCATTGATTTAATTTATTACTTAAATTTTTATTTATTTATAGAAAATTCATATTGAATCGTTCTAAATATTATTTGTAGATATATTTTTTGAATAAAAAATTTAAACGTTCATACAAATATTTCTAAAAATGATTTGGCAATAAAAGGGTTAAAAAAATTGGCATATCAATATTCGAAGGTCGTTTCTAATTTGATTTTAAAACTATAACCGACAAAAATTATAGTTTTATATATCGGGTATACTTTCAACAATCGAATTTTCAACTCAACCTTTAGATTTTATGTATATTTATTTTTATATATAAATTGAAAAAAAAAGTAAAACATATTATATCTGACGTTTTGAACTTTGAATCTGCTATATCAATTGAATAAATCATTTTTTTATGAAATTAAATTCATGTTTTTTTATATATATAATTAGAAAAATCATAACAATGATATTTTTAAAATGAACTTTAATATGCAGCGAATTATTCATATTAAAACAATATATTCAAATTAACGCGGATTTATTTTTATTTTATATTTTTACACATATTCGTCTGGTTGAAAGTTTAACTGTATCAGGCGTCGGTTCTCTCGTTCATTTTGTGTTTTTTTTCCATTTTTTTTCTTTCTTTTTTTTTGTGAAACGTCATAACGAAATTCTATTATTCGGCCACCGGTAAATGAAATGAATCCGTTGAAATTTTAAGTAAAAAAAAAATTAAATTACGTTATAATTCGTTAAAATCCTACAAATTCGTCGCATGTGTGTGTGTGTGTGTGTGTGCGCGTGTGCGTGCGAGAACCGACGTATACGCGAACGTCTAGGGCAGCAGTTCTGAACCGGTGCTCCGCGAGCTCGTATTTATTTTGTAACAATGAAAACAATTATTTAGCTTATTAGTCATGTAAAATGCTTTCAAAATGATATATGATTTGCTAAAATAACACAATTAGTCGATATTTTTGATTACTTCATTCTTGTCAATATCTGTATTCAATGAAAAAAATAGAAAACTTATTGACATCAACTGATAAATTAACAAGCTTTTGGACAAAAATTATATTTTAGAAAAGGAGAGTAGACATGTTTCGTTTGTTGAATGAAATTATTTCAGCTATAGCAGAACATTCAACTAAATTGGAAAAAAAATATTCAATAAATATAGAAATGCGATAAAAAATTATGAAATACAAATTAAAACGCTTAAAATGTAAATAAAAATATGTTACTAAATACTTCTATTGCTAAAATTTCATTGTATATATATTTATTTTTACAAAAACGGTTATTTGACCGATCACGGCAGGAATAGGTTTTCATAAAATGTCAGTAGGTTTCGTGTTAAAATAGTAAACAGATATGCTTATTTTATTTAATTTTAAATTCACAAAATAATTAATAAATATATAATAGTGATATATAATTTTATATGCATTTCAAATGTGGCATTAGATGATTTTTTTCACGTTGTTACTCCTCAAATAAGTTTTCATCCATGTCCTTGTGGCCAAAAATGCTCTGTTACTTCAAAAAGGTTAAGATTCACTGATCTAGGGGCTGAGGATGGTGACTCGAGTTAAACTAAAAATTATTACCGTGTCCGTAATTTATATCGTTGTACGTACGAAATCCGCACATGCGGATTGTATATTAGTTTTAAAACATATAACGACGTATTTATACGGCGTCGAAAGATAAAACCTACACCCGTTTTATAACGGAACGTCGGTTTTCGGTTCGCGTCGTTACAAATTACTTTTTTATCCACCCCCTCCGTCCACCAGTCGCGTTTTATTTCATATGATTTTTCGGATGTTTCGATGTTTTTTTTTTCCGACGCTTTCGTCGCAAACTATCCGTCGGTGGGTGGCGTCGCGTCTAATTTCTAAAATTACGAATGCGTATATCACGACGAATCGTTAATTATGGGAACGGAAAGGGAATAAATTTCTTCTAGCCCATGCGTAATAATGCAAACGAGGGTGGATACAAAATTTGCCGAAATTGTCGTCACGAAATTACGAGTGGTGTTATATTGCTTTCACGCGCGTGCGGCTTTGATTAAAATAAATTTACGATGAGCTGATAAAGAGAATGTGTCTGACGTTTTTTGAACAACGTCACTGTGCCGTTTTTTGATTGTGTCTCGTATAATTTCACTAATTTACATAATAAAAAATGTAATTATACATTTTTATATATAAAGTTCAGATAGTTTCATATGCGAGTTACTGATCGGTTACCATTGTCACATTTATAAATTGTGTTAGTTCTATCTATTTAATCTAGTTTGGCTTATGATTATGAGCGAGGTAACGTTTTGTAAATATTTGTAGACATATCACAGCAATCTATGACCCAAAAAGGAGATTCGTTCTAAAATAGAACAATCTAGAACAGAAGAGCACAGAAGAGGTTTTAGAGACGTCAAAACTCGTGGCTTTTATTTTTTTACGATAGTTATTCAAAGTTTATTAGTGAATATTGATTTTTTTTCTATTTCAACTTAAATATTTGAGAGACGACATATTAAATTTCCTTTATAATAAAATCGAATTTTAAATGTAAAAATATTAATTTTCTTTTACAATATAAAGTTTAAATTAACGAGTACACTTGTAAACGATCAAACTTCAGCACAGGTATTCTCATTAATAATATTTGCAACCGAAAATCACAACTTATGCTCGAATTCTGGTGATATGCAAATGATATTACAAGAACTTGAACCCGACAATATTTAGTTTAAAAATAGGTAAATTAATGCTAATTTTAGTTATCTATTTTAAACTTGATCGCATATTGTTTACTCATGTAATACGTTATTGAGTAAAGGATATAAAATTTTCCGATACACTTCAGTTTATGAATTATTATATATATATATATATATATATATATATATATATATATATATATATATATTCAGAATTGGCTTTGTCATTAGTATTATTATGTGGCTATAAATATTTTGATGCTAATAGAATTACTATTGATATCAAATATTAAATTTTAAAATTTTCGAATTCAAATTGTATTGTATTTTTTTTCATATACGCCATTTGTGGTCGATCTTTTCAAATGTTAGCTTTTTGCAAAAAAAAAAAATAAAATAAAAAAAACGTTTGCGTAACAAAATTAATTTACATTTAGTAAAAAGAGAAAAACGTAGATATCGTCAACAGAATTGCTTTATAAAAATATATCAAAATGTAAAAACGGATCGTCGAATAAGTGTGTTACTTTTCAAGGACGATTTTTTAAAAGTAACAAGATGTAATTGCCGTAAGTTACATAATGAAGTTTTTTACACACACACAGATATAATATATATATATATATTTATATATATATATATATATATATATATATATATATATATTCGAAAATTTTCGGGTCCTTATTCGTATACGTTTGTATGTACGACGACCAATTTTCCTAAGGTTAAAAGTCCGCAGGAAGTTTCACTGTCCGTTATATGTAATTACGGTAACGAGGGATGAAATATATCGATAGCCACTTTCCCAGCTGGGGTAAAGGGAGTATTTCCTAGGGGAGGTTGTGCGGGGTGGGGGGAGTGGGTGGGGTTAAACTGGAGTCCGAATTACGTTTTAAGACAAATTAAATGAAAAAGTTTCGGTTCTCATTCTTCGATTTTTTTCAATTATTCAAGGAATCGCCGTGATCTCAAAAGGGAAACTTTGGATAAAAGAGCGCGCGCTTTAATGCCAATTATAATTTAAGTATTTTTTTTTCGACAGAATTATGTAGGGGGGCTTTGTGACAATTCTGTTTAATTTTTTTATATATTTTTTTCTTTTTCTTCTTAATGAAATTTTCTCGTCCGCGTTTTCATCCTGTTAACGTGTTATAACGAAATTAAAATTGGTAATAATGGAAAATTTTCAACTCTTTTTTTTTATCATCATCTGTTCAATAGCTCTTCGGTATTTTTGTTTCGTTCGTTTTTTTTATTAATTTTATCAAAGAATATTAATTTATGTGAATTTAAATAAATAATATGGTCGTTGTTTCGAGAGCAAACAATGGTTGCATGAATATTTAAAATTATATATCTCTGGCAACGATAGATAACCAAATATATAAATATTATGATATGAATATACATATAATAAAATTATTTATTTACATAAAACTTTTAATAATATTGCTAACAATACGCTCAATTGAATTATGATATTGAGAACTAGTAATAACGTACATATTCTATTCGCTTGTATATAATAATATTTAAATTGGAATCATTATTGAAAAGTGGTATAATAATTAATATTTCACTAGAAAATCAAATATTAAATATATGAATAGAATTCAGAATCAAAGGCTAACGCTCCATAAATTTATTTATTATGTTAAATTCGCATACGAAACGTATTACTAATATGAGGTATAAAAAGGTTTTTAATATTTTTAATACGTTAAGTTTTTCATAATCCGTTTTTTTATTATTATAAAAATATTTTAATTTCATTAGAATAATTTTTACATAAACGCCATTATAAAAGCAAACACGTTTACTCTCTCGTAAAATTATTAATGTAATGAAAATTGTTGAAAATATATTAATATAGTGCATTATTAACGGCGTCGAAAAGGCGACCGGATTTCGTTTAAACGTGACATTTACAAAGGTGCAAAATGGCGGAAATTAAATTTAAAAATGGCGTGTCGTTTTTTCTTTTTTTATACATATATTTTATATTTTATTATATATATTATATTCGTCACGTTGTTGTGACGAACATTTCATTTTTTTAAATGATATTTAATGGGTTGCAAACGCCGGTAGAGACGCACGCCCTTAGAGTACTAACGAGTAAGGGATGAAAAGGTGAAGGGCAAACGACCCTAGGGAAAGTCGACTAATAGGGAAAATGGACGGGATTTCGCGGTCCTATGAAAAATGTATGAATATTATAGGGTTATTCAACCTTTGCGTAGTTTATATAGTTTTGAACATAGCAATAGTTTACGTTAGCACGTATGCGTGTCTGCCGGTATACGAGTACACCTTTTTCGTATGAATTAGTCAGAGAATGTAGAATACGAGTGGGCAAAATGTACTTTACAGAAATGATATATACAATTTATGACCGGTCTGAATTTCGAACACGAGGATACAAGTGTTTTTACGAACTATTTACGCGTTTGGTATTTTCGTTTTCATAATTGTTAATATATTACACTACTGTGATCAAAAAGTAAAATGAAATCGTCATTTAAAACTCCCGGAAATTAGGAAAGAAGATAAATTGTATTTTTTTCCTAGGTTGGTAGGACTGTCTATTACATTTGCCAAGCGTCTGTTTGTCGAAAGGTTTAATTATCTCTAACTATTGCTTCCTTCATCACGATAATACACCGTGTCATACTGCATTGGTTCTTCGCGCCAAAAACTCAACTCGTATCGTTTTGCAACCCACCGTATTCCTCTGAATTGGTTCCGTGCGACTTCTGGATATTAAGCAAACGCAAAAGGTCTTCGCAGAAGATCTTGAAGGCTATACCGGAAAAAAATTATTCTGACGGTGTTGAGGACCGGAAAAAGCTTTGACAAAAATGCGTTTTATCGGACGACGATTACTTTGAAGGGAATGAAATTGATTTGGAAGAAAAAATAAATAATTTACATTTTATAAACAAATTCACCTTATTTTTTGATCATAGTGTATATTTTTAGTTTTTTAAAAATATAAAATATATAAATATTAATATAAACGCAATCGTTTTCGAGACAAGAGAACTCGTATGACAGCATAAACAAGTATTACGAGAGCTGCTTATTTAGACAGCGTTGAAATTACACGACGGTTTTCACGCATGAAACACATCATCGAACACTTTACTAAGTGTTACAGGAGCTGCTCTTTTGGGTAGTGTATTGAATCGAGCACTCTTGTACTCTTAGTATTATGGGAGTTGCTCATTCGGGAGTACCGTTTCTAATTTTCAATTCATATCATATTTTACTTCATTTAAAACCGTTTTCTTATAAAAAAAAATAGTCTCATTTGATTTCTACTGAGGTTAATACTGTTGATTTTATTAGAAGACTACTTTAAATATATTAATAAACGTTTGTAATAATATATCGAGAATATAAATGATATTTTTTGATTACTTAATAAATAGGATGAAATATAAATAATATCTTATATTTTATTTGTCATCAATTTTATTATATAAATTATTATTATTTTTGGCATAGTATCACGATTTATCAAATTTAATAAATGTTAGTACGATTTATATTAAAGCAAACAGTTTCATATAAAAGTTGAACAGCACTGATTCACTGTAGTAAATCTTCATTGATTAATATTAGTTAATGACCGCTACGTTTGTTATTTATAAATAATTCACTAATATAGTAACTGTTTAAGAAATATTATTATTTTATTATAATAAAATTATTCTTATCCATTATATTCGGTTTTCAAGATTACGTTTCGGTATTTTTTTTTTAGATACACCTGCTTGTCGAAACTTTTTTTTTCAGAGATAAGAATGCTTTTTCTTTGTGAAACTTTTTTTTTGCACTTATGTAAATAGACTAAACAGAAAAGTAATAAATCTAATAAATAAGCGAGGCTATTAAGATTAAATCTCTAAAAAATTTGGAATACAATACGTATTTTATATCTGAAATATACGCGCATACATGTTTTTCATAGATTTCGTTTAACATTTATTTATCCAAAAATATATTATATAGAAAAAAGGAAAGCGTTATTATTTTGTACGATTTAAAGATGGAAGAAAAATCTCGTTACAATTAATAAAAATAAAGGAGAGAAAAATATTAAAAGGGAGATCTTTGCTTTAATTTGCATTTTCATAAAAGAAAGTAATTAAAATTTAAATCAATCACAGCGAATAAATTGTATCATTCAATAAGTCACATTGAACGTTTGCGGTTTTTAATTACGTATTATTAATCGATAATTAATTTTATAAATATATTTATATTATTTTTTTCACATTAAACGATCGTAATTAAATATGTAATTAATTAAAATATGTA
The DNA here is from genome assembly GCA_024500535.1 of Leptonema lineaticorne. Taxonomy (NCBI): domain Eukaryota; kingdom Metazoa; phylum Arthropoda; class Insecta; order Trichoptera; family Hydropsychidae; genus Leptonema; species Leptonema lineaticorne. Next base: position 2,434,991 of record JANIJI010000060.1, read on the forward strand.
ACACGTTTCTATATGGTATATATATATATATATATATATATATATATATATATATATATATATATATATATATATATATATGAATTTTGATGTATTTAATTTTCAATTTAATTTTATAATCGGTTTTAATTTTAAAAATTATTACTATTACATATATATTAAAAAAATATAGTTTTAGCTAAAAATACACATTTAATCGATAAGAAACAAAAATATTTTTTTTCTGAAATTTAGTCAAATGGAATAATGTATTACTTTTACTTGAACATACTTTACATAAATATTTAAATTTTATTGGATTTATGACGTGTATAAAAACGTTTGACTCTCAAGGATATATTTGTGATGAATAATGTTACATTTTCAATAATAAAAAGATTGCTATGTCATTTTAGCGTTATGTGATTTTAAAACCCCTGAGGTTAATCGTTTACATACTGTATAATAATTTATATTTTTTTATATTAATAAAATAAAAGTATAAAAATAAATAATGTTTCTAAAAAAAAATTAACTCATGTATATAGATGAAAAATTCAGTTGAAACGTTATACAATGTATTTTTAAAACGTATGTAAATGTTAGAATAACGAAATTCTCATTATTTGTATTAGAATTTATTAGGTTATATTTATAAAAGAATTTTCTTTAATAATTTAACATTTATATTTATAAATCATGTCATATTTGAATATTATTCATAAAATTTTTATAGATAATTTAAAATTATTTATATTGAAAAATCGATCGTAAACAGTAAAAGTCGATTTTAATTATAAAAGTTTATAGGTGTTAATCGTTTCTCTCTCTATTTTTTTCTATGCGAAAACAAATCCATTAAACTTTTTTTTTAAACGCTTTTCTCGCCGCTGAAAAACGACGAAAAAGGCCAATGTCTCTTTAATTTTAACTTTGTTCTTATTTTTTTTTTCGAATATATTCAAGAGGCTTATGGACAAGTTGGGCACTTCGTTTTAAGTGGCGGTTTGCAAGATTCCATTTGTAAAATCAATTTGAACTTTTCGCTTTTTTTTTATTCTTCATTCGCTTCGTGATTTCTATAGGTCAAGGCTTATTATAATGAAGCGTTTTTAAAATGTGTTTATCCCGATTTTTTGATTTAAAGTTGTAAAAAATTGCACGACGGTAATTGAATTTTAATTGTTTCCAAAATGAGTACGACGACGAAAATTTGGCGATTGAAGAAAAAAAATTATGTTAAAATCGAATTTTTATCAAACTTATTAATATAGTCGTTTTGAATATTTTTACACGCATTATCAGCAATTTTAATTTATGTTACATTTATTTAAAATTATTATATTTTAATTGTATTAAAATAAATTAACGGATTTTTGTTGATTTTTTTAATTTAAAGTCTAATTTGATTCGTATTAAGTTTCAAAAATAAATTTAAAATATTTAAATGATGCATGCATTATATATATTTCGATTGAGCATAGAGTTGATGATAAAACAGTATTTTTAATTTATTTAAATATAAAAAAATATACAATTTTAAATCGTGTTAATATCTATTAAAGCGTATTTATATAAAATATACTGCATAAATAGATAAATTCGATACGATATTGTATATAGAAATTTTCTTCGTTTATAAAAAAAATCACAAACTATGAAATGATAAATCACATCCTTCAATGAAATGCTGGCAACGGGATTCCCGAACCGATCCTATAAAATAAAGAGAGCACTGATAGATTCGAAAAGAGCTCCTAGATCCCTTCATAGAAACATAGTAGATTCTAGTACTAAAATTCGACGTTCTAGGGGAGGTGTGCACGTTTATTGCCAGTCAAAAAAAATGAAAGTTATTTAATATATATCCGTACTTACGCGTATATATCTGAACAAACACAGGTGTAATATGGGATTTTTCCACTTTTCCGTGGAAGCGTTTTCTTTTTTCTTTTTTTTTTTGCCTTACATCGCCGAAAAAGGCAAAGGGCGGCATTCGCACGAAGCAATCGGCGCGCCCGGTATTTTTTGGTATCCAATCTCGTTTAATATTTACTAAGTTTGACGACGTTGCCTTCATTGATTTTTATGTGAGAAAATATATATCGGGCGTGAAATAAAAAGTGAAGCAATTTATTGGAAAAGGTTTTGTCGTGCGAATGCTGGCTGCGAGATACAGCGTTCGCCGTTACATCATGTGGAACGAAACGACATTCCCATAATTCACTTCCAATATGGAAAATTTCACTTTTCAATTTTTCACCGATACTTTTCCGCGAATCTACGGTATGCACTCTTACTTATTAGATAATTGTAAAAAAAAATTGAAAAAATATATTTTATATTAAAAATTGATTTTTAACTTAACCATTTAATACTCGAAAATATAACTATAAACATTGACTTCCTTATTTTATATTTCAAATGTACATTTTATATAAAAATAAAAAAAATAATATCGTTCATGTATTGTTATCGATTATAAACAAGTTGAAAACTGCGAGCAGAACTCGGATTTGTCAAATCGGGCACGCGCGACGCTCGTCTTAAGGCATTAAATGGTAATAATATATTAATTACATGATTATTTAAATTAATTTATATATTATATACAATATATATTTAATAAAATGCATTATAATTTAATTTACAAACCGATAATCATATAAGTATATAATATATGTTTTTAATATGAATCGAGATTTAAATTTATATATATATATATATATATATATATATATATATATATATATATATATATATATATATATAGTATATCTTTGTTTTTTTTTTGAAAAATTATCAAATATTTTAGAACTCATTTTGAAATTAAAAAAAAAATACAAAAAATTGAAAAAAGAAAGCAAAATGTATGAAAACTTTTGCTTGAATGAGTTTGATATAATATATTTATTCTGAATTGAGTATGAATGAAATTTTAAAAAAGCGTGATCTTTTATTGTTGTTACTTTTTTTCAGATGCAAAATATCAATTTTACATTATAAAAATATTCAGAATATTATTGTTTATATTTTCAATTGATATATGTAAATTGTATATGTATATACAATATTAATATCTATTAGAAAAAAATACGTTTTTATGAAATCTTACGTGCAATAAGATCGAAACGAAATAAAAACCAGGAAATATATATATATATATATATATATATATATATATATGTATATATATATATATATATATATATATATATATATAAGTAAAAAAAAATTGAACAATAGCATAAATTAATAACTGGCGTGCAGGCGAGCAGAAAATTAAATAACCGATATGTAAATTAAACGTTGGAAGAAGCCACCGCCGCAGACACAATAAATCGTCAAAATAATCTAGATTGGAAATTGGTATACGATAGAGGGAGGGGGGGGGGGCAAAAGGGGACAGGCGAAGAATTTTAGTGGTGAGAGATTGTCGTCATCAATATCCTCGAAATTTGCATATTCGAGTGCGTTCGAAGAAAAAAGAAAATTATTATATATATCCGACGAATGGGCGACGGTTCTCTCGTTAACGAATGCTGATTTTCTTATTTTTCCACCATTTTCAATCACCACCTTACTTTTTCGTTTTATTATTATTATTATTATTTGATATTATCCGTTTTATATTTATTTATATAAATCTCAATTTTTATTTTACGCGGTCGAATTGCGTAATATATATATGTACTATATATATATATATATATATATATATATATATATATATATATATATATATATATTGCTATTACTCTTCGTAAAGTTAACTTGATGGGTCCGCATTTAATTTGAGTCTACTATAAATAAATGTAGCGAAAAGAAATTGAGGAAAAGATTAAAAGGTCTACGTATAATGTTTGGCTTCGATTTCGACAGTAAATAAAATATGTAATAGTAAATCAATACGCTCGACGCTCTTACGATACTAAAAATTGTAATTTTGTAATTACTAAAAAATAAAAAAGATGATTTGATTTATCTTTTTTTATTACTTTAATAATATTACGCGGGTGTATTTAGTTTATATGTAAATATTACGGATGAAATTTAAATAAATAACGCTTTGTAATTTGTCTCGAAAATTGATTTTGAGAGAAACCCAATGTTTTTTGAGAGGAAATTATTAGTGTAAAATATTGTTTTACGTCGAAAACATAATATGCATCTCTATAAAAGTACGCCGATCCTTTGGGGAGAATAATTGGGAATGGTTCGAAATTTCAATTTCCTATAAGATATCATTTAAATTAAATCACTTATCAAATTTAATCCAACGTAATAGAATTAAAGGTATAGGAAATTAATTTATATTTTTAAAATATAAATAGAGAGCATATTTTTTTTCATAAAAGTTTTGTTTTAAAATCATATTCTAACGTAGTTATACGTCAATCGCAATTATTCTATAATATATAACATATCAGAAATTATTTTAATCCAACTTTATATGTCATTATCTAAAAACGTAAGAATAAAACGATCATATAGCGACATTAGACAAATGTGTTGCTATTTTATTATAAATAAGGATATTGTCTATTGTTTAATAAAAACAAATAATTAATCTTTTATACGAAATCGGTTCGGCAAGGGTTCGTTGAGAATTTTTATACGAAACTTTGCTGTTATCGCGTTATTAGATTATACAAATTAATTTTAATCCGACAAGATTATATTTTACTGTGGCAAATTGGGTTATAACAGAAATATATCGCATTTGCGAACATCATATATATATATATATATATATATATATATATATATATATTGTGTGTATGTATAGCATATACATATATATATAAATAGCCATAGGCATATATAATATAATTCAGAATATATTAGATGGTCCTATAAAGGGGTAGTCCTTTGAAAATATCAACTGAAGTAATTTTACACACGAATGTTTGTGAATTGTTCGACAGCGACATTTAATAATGCGAATGCGATTTATAAAATCGGCGTGGATATAAGATTTTGACATGTTGTCAAACTTTTAAATTTATGTATTTTATTATGTAATGTTGAACTTTTGTACGATGATACAAAATAATTTATAATTATGTACACGTCATAAAACACAGAGTAATTAATACGCGAACGACGTTAATACTTTAAATTGGTTTGTATTTTACTACGATGAAATTAAACATTTTATAAATTATATATGTAATAAATAATTTATATCGTATTATATTTTTGTACGATTTATTTACCATTAGATAAAAATAATTTTAAAAATATAATATATAATAGTCTTTAATTCAATATTAGTACTGATTTGTTTTTAATGATGTATTTCGAATATTACTATAGAATTGAACTATATTTCCATCAATTATAGATTATTTATAAACGATTATTAATGATATCTGAATAGTCAGTCATTAAATTTATTTATATACATCAAATTTTATAGAATATGAGCATTCAAATCCGCGTTAGAAATAGTTTAATGTGTATATATATAATATATTAAAAAAAATGTAATGATATATTAGACTTTTAGTAATTAATAATTTGAAAACCTTATAATATTCTTTCAATATTAATTATTAACATTACTTAATATTTAAAGTATTTTTACATTCTAAATATTATTTTGGTACACTCATGATAATTAATTTGATGGATTTGTGACTTTCTAGTCACAAATTCATTCCAAATAACCCATCTTTCTAAATGGGTTATTCGGGAAGTATTCTTTTTTTTTGAGTCCGACGATCATCTTTTTTAGAGACAAAAATCTGGAAATATTTTCATCCCATCCTTCCTGAATAAAACTCTGGTCACGTTTATGCTTCCATGGATCTTGGTGTAGTATATAATTTTGATACATGACGTTACTGTTAAAAAAAAATAACATATATGTACACAATATATCACATGTTAACTTTTAAATATATACATCTATTATATATAATATACAAATCATTAATTTTTATGAAAAATTGATTATATTCAGTATAAAAATGTTGGAAATATAAATGTGATATTTTGCCTTATATTCTTTTATTATTATATGTTCGGAAAAGACACGGATATCAAATAAAATCTTTGATGTTTTGTCTTTTTATCAGTAATAATACATATCTTTCATTATAAATGAAAAAAATATAAATATAAAACATTTTTAAACTTTTACTGGGTGTATGAATTATTTCAATCCAATATATAAAATTGACATATAAATGAATATTTATTTTGACTATATTAATGATACAAATTAACACAAGTGATAATATAGTGGCGAAATTCATATACCTACAGTTCGATTCGTGACATCGTTTGCATATTATGTAATCGTATTAAATAATTTTATTTTAATGTTGTGAACCGTTTACATTATAAATATACTTTAAATTGAAAATATTTATTATTATTTTTGCGGTACAAAAATTTCAAGTACGCTCTATAAATATTTTTTTTCCTCATAAAATAAATTACGTTACAACATTTTTCTATCGCGATAATATTTTTTTTCGTTTTTAATCGATCGAGAGACGAACGTTTCGCGAGGGCGACGCGAAACCACGGCGCGTTCCGTTCGTCGCCTTTTGTTTTTTCATCGTATTTTTTTTGTCTTGTACTGTATATATATATATATATATATATATATATATATATATATATATATATATATATATATATATATATATATATTATGTATGTAAGATCGATAATTCGCCAGTTTGGAATCTAATTGTGGGTGGAAGAACGGCCGCGAGATGCGATAACTCCTGAATACGAAGCAGACGTGTGATGGATTCGCGCGCATTATTCATCGCAATGTTCCCAGTTCCCCATCACATAAATGCGTTTTATTTCCTAGTGGAATAGAAAGTTTGCTGTTGGGGCTCGTTTGCACACATTGTTCGAAAAATTACTCAAAAAAAAAGAGGAAAATATAAACATATATATATGTTGCACGTGCTCATATATCGTAAAAAAATCAATGGTGGAACGCTGCTGGGAATCGTTTTATTTGTTATAGAATGTTTGCAATATTGAATGATAAAGTTAGTAAAGATAATTCTATCAAAGCGCTTCTCGTTCGACGTGAAATGTATTTCTGAAAAATGAACTTTTTTTTTGTCCACTTTTCATATATGCGACATTGACTCGCTTTGTTCGGAAAATGCGTGGATATTTTAGGGAAAATGCGCGAATATTTTCGAAAGTGTGCGATAATCATGATTTTAAATTTTCTACGCTTTTCATCGATTCCATAATGAATTATTTCGACGAATAGTGTTTTCTTAGGATTTGTGCCAAAATAGATACCGCGAGTGACTGTTAAATGTATTGTTATGATATTATATAAAATAATAATATTTCTTCAATTAAAATTATCTCGTTTGAAGAATACGAATGAAGATGTTATTATCATTAATTAGTAATCATATTTTGTATTATGGTATATATATTAATTAATAATTGAATTTATTTTTTGAAGTGTTCACTATAATTATTAAAATTTTGATAAGGTTTTTGAGATATATAAGTTGTAACTCTTTAAAGTGAAATTCGAGTCGATGGAAGTTTTAAATTAATAATCAAAATGTAATTATTAATTTAACACTGTGATAAAAAGTAAGGTTAATTTGTTTATAAAATTTATAATAAATTCTTTATTTAATCTTCCAAATCAATTTCATCCCCTTCAAAGTAATCCCCGTCAACGCTCTATCGGAATAGTCTTTATTCCGGTACAGCATTCAAGACCTTTTACGATTCAGTTTTTATTTCTTCAATCATGTCAAAACGGCACCCCCGCGTTGGCCTTTTGAGTTTGCTAAATAGACAGAAATCGCACGGAGTCAAATCAGGCAAATGCAGTGGTTGCGGAACGATATGAGACGAGTTTTTGGCAAAAAAATCGCGAATAACTAATGCAGTATGACGTAGTATATTATCGTGATGAAGAAACCAAGAATTGTAAAAACACGTGTATTTCGGAAATAATTAAACCTTTTGACAAACAGACGCTTTGAAAATGTTATAGACAGTTCTACTAACCCAGGAAAATAATTTACAATTTACCTTCTTTCCTAATGTCCGGCAGTTTTAAATGTTAATTTTGCCTTACTTTTTGATCACAATAGTATATATATATATATATATATATATATATATATATATATATATATATATATATATATATATATATATATGATATGATATGATTGAAGATAAAGTTAGTAATATATTAAAATTGTAAACATGCTAATATGTAGTTGATTTTTTTAAATATTTTTTCAATCGTGTTATCAGTTAAAATTTATTAACTGAAACAATTTGTCTATAAACTCATTGAATACTTTTTAATAAGCCATTGCCTCGAGGGTGTAAATCGGGCGAATGGTTCGAGGAATGAAACATTGAATCGAATGCAAGTGTGAGAGTATCATCAATTTATTTCGAAAAATGCTGAAAATTCCACCTTTTTTTCTCCCTCTTTTTTTTTTACCGACCAACATCGCGTTTCTCAGCTGGACGAAGGGTTTGGTTCTGTATCGTCTGGGGAATCGTTCAATTTTATCGTAATCAAAGAAATCGTAAAACTATTTCTGCACATTCACCCTGCGAATCTTTTCACATCGGGAAAAAAATACGTTTCCTCTTCACACCGACCAGTAATTATTATAGTTGTTTTTATTTTATATACGAGAAAAAAAGGCGTCATCGATAATTTTATATTTTTTCTTCACTTCGCGTCTATTATGGCGTGCAAAAAAAAAAAAGTTTGCCACAAAAATAATGCGCGAGCGGAGCCTTCAATCTTTTCTAAGTCGCTCTGTAAAAATTACTTATCTTAATGGTAAAACGCTGTTAATTTCGCAAATTAGCTTTTGTTGGCGAACGAAGAAAATTCTCTTTAGTAAGAGGATATTGGAAAGGAAAACTCGCCGAGTGAATAATATGGCACAATTCATATTATTCCGGTGGAAAGTGGAAACTTATAAAAACCGACTTTTTCATCTGCCCGGAATGAAATACAACGGCTAAGAGCATACTCAATTTTGATTACAACAATATATTTTCCGGCATTTTCGCGCTATATGCTAAAAACATTTTTTAATATTGTTCATATATTACGAATATACAGCGCTTTTCGTTTATATAATTGCTCACATTAATTTTCAACATAGACGATTCGTTTCACCGAAAAAAATATATGAAAAATATAATTGTTAATATACATATATATATATATATATATATATATATATATATATATATATATATATATATATATATATATATATATATATGTAAAGTGTTATCAAAAATGAACATTTTTTTAAAATATTTTTCTCCTTTCCCTTTCATTTAACTCATATTTTTTATAATAATATATTATTTATTTAAAACGTATATATATATATATATATATATATATATATATTGAAAAAAAACATTGAATAGATATTTTTTTACAGTTTTAGTCGTTAACTGTTCATCACACGTATTTTTCGTCTCGCGATATTTTTTTTTATTTCAAAAATATATATTAAAAGTAATATAATGATCAAAATGTTGTGGAAAGCTTTTAACGAGGATGCCATGTTCAAAGAGTTCACGAATGGTAATAATATTTTTTTTTATAAAGATAAAAAGATGAAATAAAATATTGAACCTTCTCGTGTATTAATCACTGACGAAAATTTAAATAAATTCAGAACAATAATATTATTCGTAATGAGTATCAGAAATATGTATAAAAAATTATATATATATTTTATAAATATATATTTTTTTATTTGTGTCTTTAATATCTTCGCTTGTGTTATTTTTTCTTATATAAAGGAAAAACTAAGAAAACAAAGTGTCTTGATTGTGAGGCAGATAAAGAATTGTCGAGTAAGCTTTGTAAGTTTAACCAAACAGTGCATTTTACAAATGTTATACGAATCGAATAAAACTTTTACACGCTTTAAAAAAAATAATAAATAAAAAAAATCTTTATATATATATATATATATATATATATATATTTATATATATATATATATATATATTACAATGATTAAAAAGGTGAAATTGTCATTTAAAACTCCCGGGCATTAGGAAGGCAGGTAAATTGTATTTTTTTTCCTAGGTTGATAGGACTGCATGTAACAATTGCAAAGCTTCTGTTTGTCAAAAGGTTTAATTATCTCCGAGTTACACATGTTTTACAACTCTTGATTCCTTCATCACGATAATGCACCATGTCATACTGTATTCGACTCATATCGTTTCGCAACCACCGTATTCGCCTGATTTGGCTCCGAGCGACTTCTGGCTATTCAGCAAACTTAAAAGGCCAATGCGAAGACGCTGTTTTAATGCGATTGAGGAGATAAAAACCCAATCGAAGAAGATCTTGATGGCTATATCGGAAAAAGAATATTCCGACGACTAGAGAAAGCGTTGGCAAAATGCGTTCTACCAGATGAAATTGATTTGAAAGAATAAATAAATAATTTATATTTTATAAACAAATTCGCCTAACTTTTTGATCACAGTATATTGAAAATAATATGCGTATTTTTATATAGGTAATATTAATTAATACAAACAATAACAACGATTTATGTATGGGCGAAACCGGGAATGTAAATTAAATTACGCGCTCAATATCATGCATTCATTTTTACATTCCATTCAAAAATATTACATTATATTACGTGTACAATAATAATAATTTGTATTCGGCATGAACGAGCAATATCGTAGGACTTTCAGTTACAGTATTTTTTGTAAAGCCCCTTTTACTAAAAAGTGAGCTTAGAAACAAGATAAATCGCACGTAATTTTTCAGTGTCACGATACAATATCTATGTCACAAAAACATGTCACATGTCGAAAGCACGTATTTAATGTTTTTTCATTGTGTCGGATTCAAATAATATATATATATATATATATATATATATATATATATATATATATATATATATATATATATATATATATAAGAATTCGTTATATCGTTAATACGCAATTCGGATCCATTAATATTATTATCTGGCGCAAAATTAAAGTGCTCTTTATAATATTATGATTAACCCTGATAAGTATGGCAAAAAAAAGTATGGAGGTTAAAAAAAAGGTTATGGCGTAATTCTTGCGTGTTTTGTTCGCATTTTTACCTACGGGAAAATGAAAAAAAAAAGTATATATATATATATATATATATATATATATATATATATACCGAATTAATCGAACAGGGGATGAGTGCTGAAAAGTACCCTACTCATATTTCAGGATTATACATACTTTGGTTGAATCCATTTTCCGCTTTTCAAATTCGATTTCCGCCTATACCCTTCTTCCGTTCTTAACAAAATAACTTTCAAATGCCTCAACGATTCTTGTTATAAATTTACGCGCGTAAAGTACGTAATGTACGATATATTATATTATATAATATTAAATGTCTGACGCGTGATATATTGTCTAAATTTTTAAACGACGAAAGCTTCTTCAAAGATATTCACCCAGCTCTTTTCATTTTTTTTTTGCTTTTAGATCGATATTTTTTTTTAATAAATTATGTCTCGAAACTGATAATGAAGTTATCGAATACTATATAATATATATTTTTAATGTTCTTAAATATAATTGATTAATGTGATCACATATGAATTTTATAATTGTATTTCTTTTGAAACAATATTATATGATATGTTGATTTAGTGAATCTTATATATTAAAAAATATATATAAATTATTTTTCGTTCTATTTTAGTAAGTGAATAAAAATTTTTTTTTCGTATATCAAAATGGATATAAATTAATTTAGTATTACATATAAAATTCTCGAATTGTAAAATAAAGTAATTTAATAATTAAAAAAAAAATTAAAATAATATGAAATAATTTTATAAAAATAAAAATTAATTAATGTTATTATTATATATTTTCAATTTTAAAATATATATTAATATAAAAAAAATTTGAAGACAAATTACTATTTTTGTAATTTGAATTTAAATAATGATGAATTGAAATAATTAAAATTTTTATTTTTATAAAAGATAAATAAAACATTTCACTGTTCAAAATGATAAAGAAAAAAAAATATTTACAATTAAATTTATTTTTGCAAAACGAGCTTATTTTAAGTTTTCCACGTCTCAAATATTGTATAACCTTTTAACTGTTTAATAATATTTTAATCGATGCTGTTTCGTCTAATTCGGCCAAAAATAAATCGAATACGCCTATATAAGCGATTAAAATACTTATTTGAAATAAGTTTCAGGTCAATATTGAACGTTAATTTCAACAAGGCGCAATTTTAAGTAGTATCTAAGTAAATAGCAATGTATATAGAATACATATTTTTAATATGAATAAAATAATATATATATATATATATATATATATATATCATATATATTTTTATAAATAAGTTAGCGTTGGCCGAATTGAGAAAATATTTATTGTGGACCGCATACGGTACGCAGCCTGCGAATTTGACTCCCCTATATGCTGATATAATTGGTAATACTTTGTATAATCGAGGAAACAACGGACGAATTAGTCATCGGGGCGACTTTATAATCAAATTTCGGTTATGAATTAATATTTCTTTTTGATGATTTATCTGGCGCGTCGCCGTAGCCCTCACAATAAATTATTGCACTTATGTGGCGTTAAAGTGCTAGAAGAGTTTTCCGGAATTTTCCCATTAATCAGGGTGGCACATGGTGTGGAAACCGACGCATTACATTGCCTTTGGCCCACGTTTAAATTAAAAGAGTGTATTATATATTTTTCTTATGATTAGTGATGATACACATCGTTTTAGATCTTTTAATGCCTTTTAAAATCGTTTTTTTAATATTAAAAAAAATATTCTAGATCAAAGCTTTCTAATTTTGATATACATTGTATTAAATTGCTTATTTGTGGTGCTTGAAATTTGCTATGATACACACCTATTTTGATTACTCATTAACTTTAGTGTTATATTAGAAAAAAAACATTATTCTTTCCCTTATGTTATTAATATATCAAGATTTTTTTATATTTTTTTAAATTTGTAAATGGTTTATATGTTGACTATTATTTTTTGAATCAGTTAATTTTTAAAACAAATATTCAGTTGTAAGTATTTAAACATAAAATTATAGCAGTTTCTATAAAGTATACGTTTTTTGCTATACTTTATTTTGAAAATAAAAAAAAAAGATTTTTCAGCAAAGTACGAATGGATAAAAAAGAACGACGTGCAAAAGTTTAATATTTAGGTCTTTCATTTTCTGAAAGTAAGATTAAATTTTAATACGTCATATATTTTTTTATTTTTTTTTCTATAGAATTATATAAATATATATCAAGATTGTTGGTTTTAACGATTTGACAGTTGGAATTTTTAATGTACTAAAATTTTGGCTCATTTCATATACACACATAAATATTTATGTGTTGATATGCTTTATATATGAACGTTAAAATGTATATAAAAAAAAGAAAAATTCTAAGATATAAATATTTTAATAACAGCCGAAGAATGATATTGTTTCCGATTTAATCCGGCGTATAAAAAAAAATATTTAACGTCAACTCTTACATATGGCAGATGTTCGTCCGTATTTTAAATCTTAAATATTAATGGGTTTTTATTAAATTTTTGTGTTGGATTCCAGTGAAAAGTGGAATTTCAATTTCATTCGGATCGATTTGCTGAAGAAAAGCTCGACTTCACGACACACAGAAGTATGCGAATGCTTCGGAAGCCACCGTCTCACAAAATGAATTATGTTCATGAAACTTTCATTTGATTTTCATTTTTTTTCATATATATATATATATATATATATATATATATATATATATATAATAAAATATATCATATATATATCATCAGCTTTCATAATATATACAAACGGGTCCAGGCTTTTTGTACATTTATTCAAGATGGGGTCGTCGTCGTCGTTTCTTCTGCGTTCGTTTACTGCGATCATTAATCAAAAAAGTTTTCAGCGGCAAATCACGTGACGATAGTTTTTCCTGAAAAACTTTTTCCCTCGAATGGCAACGGGCGGAAAATACACGTGCGAAATATGAAAACCGCCGTCGGATGATTTGCTAAATATTTTTGTCAGTTTTCTCGTTTTTGTTTTTGATGGCGTTTTTATTTTTTTTTATTATTTTTTTTTTCGAGTTTTCGTCGACAGAAATTCCCGACGAATTATAATTAATGTGTGGCCGTTTCGTGTGAATATTGTATGACCGGAAAAAAATATTTAAAACCAAACTATTTATTTTATTTATATATATTTGTGTATAATTTTTTTTCCAATTATAAAAATATTAATATATGTTAAAACTATATGAAAATAAAATAGTAATGCTCACAAAAAATATTATAAAAAATCAGTATTGATATAAATTTAATCAATTTTTAATATCATAATAATAAAACAGTATATGACAAAAAAATGAACTGAAAAATATATTTTATATGTGAACCATAAACCTAAACAAAATATAAAAGATGATAACGAACGTGTATATAAAATAATAAAATAGATGATCTTCGTGCATTTTGCTTTTATAAATATAATAAGAAACTGTGAAATTAAAAATTCTGAGCACAAAGTCATCCATTCAGCAGATTAAAAAGCAAAAAAAAAAAAAAAACTTGAGCATGCATTGTTGGAAAAGTGCAGTAGTTCCATTAAGAAAGTAAAGAACCGTTCAGAACTACAATTTACCTTAAGATAATTATCGCACTTAATGCTTCTTTTTCAATCGAAAAAACTCTTTTCACTTAACATTACATAAATATATATCTGTCATTAATTGCTAATTAACATTTTATATCAGAAGTATTATTCGAAAATATAGCTTTATTTAAACGATTATTTATTGTATATATATATATATATATATATATATATATATATATATATATATATATATATATATATATATATATATTAATAAACGAAAGTGATAATTGCAAAAATATGAATTTTCAGTCCCCCGAGACAAATCTGTCTCTGAATTGTCAGTATGAAATAAGCCTTCAGATTACGATTTCCCTCGTTAAAATAAGATTAGCATCCGCCGTTTTGCGTATACATTTACTTATTTGTCAGGGGTGAATCTTCAAAGAAGAAATATTTTTATATAAAATATAACGCGCATACGTTTTGAGAAATCGCTTTGTGCAAAGACACGATTTTAATTTAATTGCGTAGATGAAAAAAAAATATAAATAAATCGGCGATTTAAAAAAATATTGTAGGTCAGAAAAAAAAAAAAATATATATATATATATATATATCGAAAAAAAAATACATTAACTAAAATGATATATTATAATAAAAGATTTTAAATTGTTTATTAACAATTTAAATCTTGTCATTATCATCTATAGATAGATGATAATGATAATGAAAATATAGATGATAATGATAATGAAATCTATAGATAGATGATAATGAAAATTATTTCGATTGAAAATAATAATTAATAGGAAAAATAGCGTATTTTGATTTTTGTATTTCTATTCAACGTCCGTTTCATAGTTTTCAAGTTAATATATAAATTACTCTATCATAAACTGATAATATCTATACCGGATTATAAAGATAATGATGATGACGATATCATGATAATTTAAAACTGTGATTTCTCAAATAAATGTATCTAATTTATCGTAAATGACAAAAAAAATATATATACTCATATTTATCCGGCAGGCAAAAATTTAATAAAAATTCGCTTCGGTGGGTGATTGTATTTTTTTTCAATTGACTCGCTAAATGCTACCCCGACCCCCGCCCGCAGGTTGCCCCGCATTGTTTATTAATATGAACCCCCCGTTTTTTTTTTGTTTTTTTTGTGTATTTTTCTCAATCCATTTTCAACGTGAAATAACAACTTAATTGAGCTCAACTAACTTAAGCAATCAATCACCGTCCCGCGCTCACGTTGGTAATGAAAAAAAAAGTGTTATCTGACAAA
Organism: Leptonema lineaticorne; assembly: GCA_024500535.1. Lineage (NCBI taxonomy): Eukaryota > Metazoa > Arthropoda > Insecta > Trichoptera > Hydropsychidae > Leptonema > Leptonema lineaticorne. The sequence goes on from JANIJI010000060.1 coordinate 2,450,948, forward strand.
ATCCCATGTTTGAAACGGGCAGGCGGCGGGTATATATTTTTTTTTTAAATCTGTATATTACGGGAAAAAGACTCGTGTCGCACAAAATAGAAAAAACGGAACACTCTTCGATTTTAATGCGCATTTTTATCTTTTTTTTCTTCTTCTTCTTCTTTTACCCCGCCTCAACCTCTTCTATTGTATTATAGAAATTCAATAGCGTCAAATTTCGATCGCTGAACTCTCTCGAATTCTCAAAGCGTCAGAGTTGTTTCATGTTAGAGTATAAATTAACGGAACAAAATGAATTCGAATCCCGGATATCGGATTTGTTCCCTTATTTTTATGTTTTTTTTATTCGTGTCGTATTATATTATAATACTCGTGTATGTTACGAGTTGTGACTCCGTTTTTATGTGATTGATGGTCTTGTCATTTCTATATATATATATATATATATATATATATATATATATATATATATATATAATTTTTCTTTTGAAGTAATATAGAAAAAATATAACGCAAAATAAAATAGGTAAACGTTTGTATTTTTCGTGTACCTTCATTAAAATTTTACATATCGATCGTCTTATGTAATATCAAAATATGTATATGATGTATACAACATGTATATATTGTAGAATTTAAAATAGAATTATCTGCACAAATTCTATCACAAAACGTGGTTAATGGTTGTGTAGACATACTTGGAAACATGTGCAATATAAAGGTATTATATGATAAGGTGTTCAAATGTATTATATAATATAATATAATATAATATAATATAATATAATATCACGTACATTTCAGTTACAGTAAACGTACTTAAAACGCGAAATTTATTACAATTTTAGTATGAAATAATTTTATATTATATGCGATTTTAATTTTGTGTAATTTTTATTATATATATATATATATATATATATATATATATATATATATATATATATAGAAGGTATTTTATATTGAATAAAAGTTGACATAATAATTGTAAAAAAAGAATGGGAAGATTATAAAGTTTAGATGTCAAAAGTTGGTTAACAGATCTATTTCGACAGAATTCGTGCTGTTTTGTGTAGTCAATATTGAAACTTTCCAGATTTAAAATACATAAATGTGCGATAGTTATATATTTCAGTATTATTTATTTTAATATGTTAAAGAACAATAACTTGAATATATAATACTTTTCAAATATTTTTATTTTTGTCATAAATATTGCACAATAGAAAAACATTACAAATTGAATTATTTATCTTAAAGTTATTGTAATTTAAGAAATTATTTATGGCTACTGAATATAAAGTTTGCGGTGTGTGTTCTTCTGTGTTGCATCACGTATTTGTGCAGTATCGTATGTCACAATAAATTTACAAAGTTATGGGAGGCTTTATCTAACTACAATCACATAACGTTTGAACATCCAACCATTCACTGAAAGGTTTAAAAACTTCTAAAATAAACTTTTCGAACGGAAAATCCGCAGTGTCAGTGAATTACGTCAGCCGTCCGTTGAACAAAAAAAAATCACATCGATGCAGGTATATTAAACATGTGGCCCGTAACACTAAGTCTCGAACTGTGTTGACAGGTTTGATAAAAAGCAATTTCAAAAAAATCTATATTCTAAGCTAGCGATACCAAACATATTGTCTGCGATATATATATATATATATATATATATATATATATATATATATATATATATATATATATAAATATTTTTTGTATACACGATGACATTGATAAACGAGTATTGAATTCAAAGTATTTTCTATGAAACTTCTTTATCCAATATTTATATTTAAGTATTAATATTATTGAATTATAATTTTTTCGTTAATTACACATCAAAATGTGTTGATCAAGTTTTTTTTGAGCTACCTCATACTATACAATTCACACGAATTTCTCTTCGTTCCTTATAGAACTTGTCGATGTCTATGGTTTTCTGGAACATTTCTCGTGGACATTCTGCATAGTTTCACTATAGGCTTCAAACTTATCTCTAATTAGAGAATGGTAATTTACGTTAGTGAATGTGTTTGAAATTCTCTCATATACTGTTATTGCATATCTACTGTATTTTCAAATTTCCAGTAACGTTTTAGTTTTAATTTTCTTTGTTAGAAATTTGATCTAACTATTAATAGTAATTTAAATATATTTATTTTTGATATATGGAAGATTATTAATTGAATTTTTAAGAATATGTACTTTTGGTTTAATTCAAAAATATAAAAAGTAAGTATACGTTAAAAATATTAAGTAAAAATTTCAAGATGTATGTTCGAATATTATGTTTGTTTATATATATATTTTTTTGGACGTTGCAAGCGTCCTCATCTAAGAAAATTGAATCTTTTGAAATGTAAATACAACGTTAGATGTTCAAAATACCATAAATTCCAATTCCGACAATCCAACGAATCGGTTTTCGTGGAAGCTATCAAGAAATTATCGATGATTAAATATTAGACTTACGAGAGAAAATTAATCGTTTCAAATGTAATTCCGATTGAATATTGGAAAAAAGTTGGATTCAAGCAGATGTTCGATCGATTAATGTTAAACACGAGTCATATAATAATTTGATACTTTATATAGTATACTATTGTGATCAAAAAGTAAGGTAAAATTGTTATTTAAAACTTCCGGAAATTAGGAAGGCAGGTAAATTGTATATTATTTTTCCTAGGTTGGTAGGATTGTCTATAATATTTTCATACTGCATTGGTTCTTTGCGACATTTTTGTCAAAAATTCGACTCATATTGTTTCGCAACTACTGTATTCGCCTAATTTGGCTCCGTGTGACTTCTGACTATTCAGCAAACTCAAAAGGCCAATGCGGGGACGCTGTTTTGACACGATTAAGGAGATAAAAACCGAATCGAAGAAGGTCTTGAAGGCTATACCGGAAAAAAACTATTCCGACTGTTTCGAAGACTATAAAAAGCGATTTGGCGAAGTGCGTTTTATCGCACGGAGATTACTTTGAAGGGGATGAAATTTATTTGAAAGAATGAATAAAGAATTTACATTTTATAAACAAATACAACTAACTTTTTGATGACAGTGTTATATCAATTAAAATTTAATATAGATAGTAAAATATTAATTTCAGTCTCAGTTCTTATGGTTCAATTTCGATTTTGATTCACAGATGTATTGCTAATTTCCAATAGTGCACTTGTTACGTTTTGATCTCAGCTATTTTCGTATAATATTTATATTCGCGCGTGCGTGTGTGTGTGTGTGTGTGCGCACAAGTATTAGTATGTGTAACGGTCAAACTACCCAACTCTAGAGTTTTCTCTAAACGAGGGTACCAATTTACCGAAATGCTCAGAGGACGAGGGGTCAATTTGAGGCCTTTCATATCGTTTCTTATAATGAACGGGATTTTTCTATGTACTATGTCCGATTTTGAAAGTGTTCAATAATGTATGCTCCGCACGGGTTTCATTTTATATGTATTATATATATCTACTGCACGATATTATATGTACCTTTTCGCATGTTTACATATGTGTGTATGTACGTATATATATATATATATATATATATATATATATATATATATACGGCACGATAGTAGTGTGCGTATGAAAGGAAATAGAATTTGGTCACAATTATGTCCAAACTTCTGGATCAAAAGGGAAACTGCCAACTAGATCTAACTTTTCAAAAAAAAAAAACTTAATTCTGATTATGCTGTACGTCTATATTCGATTTTCTTTCCCGTTATTAAATGTTAACTTTTCGACATTTTTTTCTTTTTACGTTTGATTATTGATATATTTTTTTTTTTTTGTAATGATTTTATGAAACTTTCGATCGAAGTTTTGTGATTTATCGCGGTATGTTTTGAAAAATTATAAAAATGTACGGAAATTATTATCTTCATAAATAATATAATCTTTTTCGAATATTTTATATATAAAAAATTGAATATATTGCTATTTACCAATATTTTGAAACATTCATTTTTTATTATTATGATATAGAATATTTTTAATTTAATTAATATATTTTATGATATACTCATATATTTTTTAAAAATTCTTTCTTATATTTAGTGAATCTATAATCATAATAGATTCGAATCATTTTGTGTCATCGATCGATTCTATTATACTATATATGTATATTTTTGTTCAAGAATATGATATAAAAGAATTTGAATTATTTTCTATAAGGAAAAATCGATTTAAAGAATTACTATATATAATAAATTCAAAAAAAGAATTTGGAACTAAGCAAATACCGTTTATAAATTATATTATAATGTCTTTTTCTTATTATATAATATAATATATTGAATTTTTTATTTTAGGTAAACTTATTATTATTCATAATTTATTACTTTGAAAGTTCAACTATTATATATTTTTGAAAACGATTATATTGACAATATTTTAATGTATTATTAGATTTGTCATGATTTTTTTTGTAACTTTTGTTATAAAACTTTATATTAAACTGTGGTAAAATCGGGATCAAATATTTTGTTTAATAACATGTTAGTAAATTGAAAAAGTAACGCTCGAAAGCAAAATAAGCTTTTCAAGTCAATAATGAGTTTTAAGTCAAAGTTTTATAGAATTTTATATTTATATACATATGTGTCGTATTTTTATAGTTTATTGAAAAATAATGGTATATATGTAATAGGGTAATATTGATTCAAGATTCAGTTTTGATTCTATAGAATAGAGAACAATTAAAGTTGTAGTCGTAATTATTTAAATGTAAACTTTCGTCGCATACATTAATACATTAGTGGCTGAAGGAAAACAAAACTTTTCTTCTATTTAGTAACGAACAATTGAAAATAATTGTGTGTTTGTAATAAATTCATAAAACTTGACATGGCCCTTTGTTCGGCTATTAAAGCCGTAGACGCCTGTCAGTGAATATAAAGATGATTGCAATTCTCTCGCGTAATTCTTTCATTCGAAATTTTCCTCGCAATTTCCAAATTTTCACCATCGGACAACAATTGTTATGTTTTCTATATATACGTATAAAATGCTTCATCGAATACAAATTCACCAATGAATATATCCATTGTAATTATACATACATTATGTATTATGTATGTCAGTGGCGTGGAATGACACGTTTACAATGGTAAATCGGTATCAAGTATGGACGCATATGAAATTACAGTGTAATCGTTTTGAATTATTAAAATACACATTTTCTTTTATCATTTAATTGAAGCACATTTTTTTGTGCGATTCCTTTTTGTGCGGTATATGAATCACAATACGACTCATTGTGTTGGCATCACTTTTTTTGCTATCAGTGTGTATGTACATATTGCATCATTCTATTTCATTAGTCATACTCAATATTTTTACTCATATATTGCATCAGTCAATTTCAATATATAATGCGCCATTTAATAACTTCAATTAGTTGCCGCCAACCTTTTTTTATACGGTCCCCTTCTACCGCATATTTTTTTCATGTTGTGTTAAAATTATTTTTACAAAGTTTCTGAATATTTTTTTTGTGCGATCCCTATCTACCACACAAAAACAGGTTTGACTGTATATAAATTCTCTATTGATAAAGGTCGATCGAAGTATCCATTTATTAAAAAAAAAAGTTGAATTCTAAAAGCTGGTTCTATATTATTTCTCTCCGATAAAATTTTATTAAAATTTGATTTCATAAATTAAACGAATTTAAATCTCTTTACTTTTCAATCAATTCAATTTATATTTACCCAATTTCCTGTCTAATACATATAAAGTACTCTGAATTCAATTAATTGATTTTTATTATTTTTCATATATTTATAAAAAAAATATTAAACGACCATCTTTTTTGCTGAAAAATATATACATTTCGGAAATTCGATTTAGTAAAATATTTTCCAAATAATATTTTATTTATAAAAATGTAACTTTTTAAAAACTACGTTCTATATATTTTAGTTTTCAATAAAACCGCTTTATATTTTATTGACATCATTTTCTGCATGCAATATGAAATAGTATTCACGAAATTCAGGTTCCACATATAAAATGATTAAAAATTGTTTCAATTTATTCTTAAAATTATTTAAATTAATGTCCTATATCTAAGCCGAATATAAATATAGTATTAAGTAATAAATCCTATCGCATATTTATACGTAATTAAATTTTAATATATGAAACAAAATTCAGTATTATTGAGAAAAATTTTCGAAGTTTTATAGATATTTTAAAAGTCTATATTCAGGGTTGTGCCCTTCGTTAAATCCCTTATGTCTATATTTAAAATAACTTATTAAAATTAAAATTTTAGATTTGAGTAATTTTCATATGAATAATATTTATCATTGCGTTTATAGAAATTGTTACATTTCAATTTATTCTTGCAAAGTTGATTTCCTATGGCATATTATATATTTTAAGATTACTCACGAGAATCGTTTGATGTCTATATAAATTTACTATAATATTAAATGTTATGTATTTTGAAGAGCGTTCAAATTTTTAAATCATTTAATAAATTTTACAAAGCAAATATTATATTAAAATGTTGTCTATAATAGTATCGATTTTTTTATCGTTAAAAATAAAATTAATATATTTGAGTGTAACGAAATATCATATTTTTATAATATTGTATATATATATATATATATATATATATATATATATATATATATATATATATATATATATATATTAATAATGTTAAAAAATCTATATTAATTTTCTTTCGGAAAAGTTACACTTTTACACATTTAAGTTTATATGTTTAAGGTTACGCTTTTACGCTTTCATCCCGATATTTTAATGTGTTTAAAATTAGACTCGACCCGTTCGCAGTAAATTTTAAAATGTAATTGGTACGAGGGGTTGAGGCGAGGGGGGTTTTATATTGATTTTGCAACAAAACAGAAAGGTAGTTTATAAGTTGGTTAGTCATCGAGGGGGTTGTAGGGATGGAAACTAGATACCTGAGCTATTCTAGGAAGCCATCTCGTGCTTGTCTTTAGCAATTGAGTGAGCCCCGATTAGGGCTAACTGACTTGTAACTAATTTCCCAGTCTTGCAAACTAATAACACCCAAACCCCACCGCACCACCCCCTTTTGCACTCTTAGTATTACGCCTCACCAAATTATTATTCATCATGCCATTCAATTATTACATACACATTCCTAGCACTTTAATTAAATATAAAACTTAACACACACTGCTCCTTTGATCCACGCACTAATCATATTATTGTGCTAAATTTATTAAGTATTGTCAACATCAGGTAGGACCAAGTATAACACTGTGAACAAAAAGTGAAGTGTATTTGTTTATAAAATGTAAATTCTTTATTTATTGTTTCAAATCAATTTTACCCCCTTCAAAATAGTCCCCGTCCTCGAAATAGTTGAAATAGTTTTTTTTCGGTATAGTTTTCAAGACCTTCTTCGATTCGGTTTTTATCTTCACAATCGTGTCAAAACTGCGTCTCCGCATTGGCCTATTAAGCTTAATAGCCAGAAGTCGCACGGAGCCAAATCAGGCGAATACTGTGTTTGTGGAACGATATGAGTCTAATTTTTGACCAAAAAAGTAGTGAAGAACCAATGCAGTATGACATGGTGTATTATCGTGATGAAGGAACCAAGAGTTTTAAAAACACGTGTAACTAGGAAATAATTAAACATTTTGACAAACAGACGCTTGGCAAATGTTATAGACAGTCCTACCAATCTAGGAAAAAAATACAATTTACCTGCCTTCCTAATGCCCGGGAGTTTTAAATGATAATTTCACCTTACTTTTTGATCACAATAGTATATATATATATAAAATATAAAAAATCGCATTTTAATAATAATAATTTGTATAAAATTAATGAGCTTAATTATTATAAAAAAAATATTCATTACGAAATTTCGTATACATCAAATTGATTTGTATTTTACATAATGTATTGCGGAAAAATCGGAAGCCTCAAAATAAACTGTAATTAGCGTTGTTGTTTATGGAGTAAATTTTGCGAAAATTTAGTACCTTCTCTTTTCGGCTTCATTTATATTACCTTATGATTTATCTCGTTTTCTTTAACAACTTTCAAATTTATTTCACACATTAAACGTGAGATGGAAGAGTTTTTGAGTAATTAGTGGTGCCAAGTGCTAAAACGTGACTACAGGATTTTTTTACTAAATATTCGCTTTATAATTTTATAAAAAGTTCGTCAAGTTTATATAATAAATCTTTTTTGTTCGTAGAATAAATAAGAATGGTATTCGGAGAATTAATGAAAAAATTTCGAGTTTAAGATCATCGATTAGAAATAATGAAATATATTTTTCAGAAAATTATTGATTAAAAACATAACTAATTATTATTAATATATTATATTAAATTAACATAGTTCTATATTAATTTTAAAGTGAGTTACATATTGAAACAAAGTTGTGATCTGATGGATATTAATAAAGTTTCAAGAAAATGTGTATATTAAAATGTAATATTTTTATTACTAGAAATATTATTAAATATGAAATAATTAATATACAACATTATTTGATAATCATTAACAATATTACATCAACTAAAAGACAAGTAACGAATATTCAAGTTTAAATTAGACAGAATTCACGTTTTCAATTATGCAGATTATTTTATTATTATTATAGTGAAAAGTGGTGGTGAATAAATTAAATATATTTCTGTTAAAAACTTTTTGAAAATTTGACTATTTTTTTTCTGTGTTGGCATTCGTTTAGACATTCGAAATAAGAAACGGATTTTATTATAGTGAAATACGAGAGAATTGGAAGAAATTGTAACAATTTGAAATTGTATTCTATTAAGCCGTAAACGTATACTTTTCTCTTTATGACATTTTATATTCGTTTACAAAAAAAAAATAAAATAATAAAATAAACAGTGAACTATTGTTGAAGGAAAGCACTATAAATTTTCGCGCTATTTCTACCGTACAGCCGTTTGTGTTTTATAAAAATTTATTATATAACCGTGTGCTTTTTGTTATTATTATTATAACATTTTTTTCTACTGACTCACCTTTAAAAACGTTATTAGCATATGAATGTTGCGTGGGCTTTAAATTTTGCGCCATTTTTATTGTCAATGGATTACAATGGACCGCCATATATAATTTTATGACTATCCAGGACAAAATGCAGCTGTGAACGGAACTTTGCCATGTTATCATTTAGAACATTACATTTAACATTATGCACAAAAATATTATGCAATTATTATAATTATCAAAAAATAATATATACATTTATAATAAAAATCTGAAGAAAAATTATATAATTCAGAATTAAATCATTGTTTTTATATTTGCTTATATTTTTCTTTTGTCGACATTCTATTAATATTAATATGGATAATCTTTCCCAGTATCTTTTTTTTTCTTTCATATGAACGAACGTAGTCAGCGTTGTTCGTCGAATATCCTTTAATATTTTATATATATATATATATATATATATATATATATATATATATATATATATATATATATATCACGTCATTTTTATAGACTTTCAAAGCTTGTCTCCTATTTATCGAGTTCTGAATAGTTTATTATAAAGTTGTGCGTACAAAACTTTATAATAAAACGACTTGAACATCGCAAAAGTTAAGGATTCATAGATGTCTTTACAATTTTATAATAAATATATTTTATGTACAATATATAATATATGCGATTAGTTCGTTTAAAATCTGAAACAATTAATTACAGTATAACGATTTAACCACTTATTGCTTTAGAGCAGGCGTGTTAAATTCATAGCATATTGCTGGCCAGACGAGTTTTGTGTACTAAATCGAGGGCCGCAAATTTCAACTAAAAGCGTTACAAGATCGATAATCGAAATATCACTTTTTTAATTTATTTAAACTGCATATTACAACTTTATCAAGTAGAATTACATACAAATAAAAAAAAACAATTTTTACTTTTAAATATTAATTTTATATATGTTATTAAAAACAGCTTATCTCGGCGGGCCGTATGCCGGCCGCGGGCCTCGTGTTTGACATGCCTGTGTCAGAGGAATAAATATGTTCTCTGATTATTATCTCGAATCACCTAATGTAATTTAATTTTCGATCGAAATTTATTCAATTATACATATTAAATTACAATATTTATATTGACAGTAATAAATTAATAAAATATCGTATTAATAATATATTATTTTGTTGAAAACATCATATTTTAAAAACGTTATTTAATATGTATAACATATAATTATTTCAACGTTGCAATTGATCTAATGGTATATTTGATAAATATTAATTAAAATTTTAACATGTAAATTTAACCTTAATAAATTATAAAACCAATATTTATAATTGTTCATTATTATGCACAAAATTAATAACGGTGTAATATACGATATTTTACAATATAATAATGGTATTCATTATATAATAATATTTTATAAATATAATATAATATATAGAATTTTATTAAAGGGATGTTAGTGTGGATCTTACAAGTTTCAATGCCCGTTATTTTTAAGTTTACGACGGGATAATCATGACCTAGAGGCATGAAAAGTTTGACGTGGAAAATTGTATTGTAATGCTCTTCTCTATAAAATTATTATAATACGAATATTACATTGATTTGTTAAAAAGTCTATTTTTTTGTTGTTGTTGTAATTTCGTACTTATAACAGGCTTATTAATTAAAAGATTTATTGAATTCGTATGTGAATAGGTAAATTAATATTATATTAAAGGTCAGAATATTTCAATATCAATTTTGAATTATATTTTTTTTAATAATAGAAGTACAAAATTGATAAAATAAATTATTTAGACATTACGTTTTAAAGACAAAATTAAGTGAGTGCAATATAGTTTTTATTACGATTAATTTTGTTTAAAGATCAGCGTATTTAATCTGTATTAGTAGAGCAATATATTATTGTTTTAAAAATATAAAAATTGATATTTTTTAGTATAAAATTTCATACTCTTTTCGAATATTTTTAAATATAACATTAATTTAAAATTTTAATGAATATTTTGTATATATGTATATTTTATATTCGTAGTATATAAATTGTTATATTTATTATATATATATATATATATTTCGAGATATACGATGGGAAACTTTTCCTCCATTGTTCGTTTCGAGTTGTGCTCATTTGGATTTCGCGACTTATGATCGTCATAATTTTTGAAATTCGATGTCACGACACTCTGTTTGAAGTGTTTTTTAGGCAAAGATTGATTTATCGCGTCGACGAGAAAAGCGGAAAGGGGAAAAACGGGTATGGTGCGCGTCGTTTCGGGGTAGGGAAAAATCGCGTTTGGCAAGTCGTTCTGGAGGGATTTTCCGGAGCAAACCGTGCGTACGTGATCTGCGTGTCGATTTCGGCCTCCAAGAATCTTTCTTAACTCGAATCAAATTGGAGGCCGTGATTTATTTTGGGGCGCAGAGGCGCACCGCCCCGAAACCAGTAAATAAAAAGCGGATGAAAGGGCCCGAACGGACCTCGGGCGCAATATAAATGCCACATTACGCGGCCAATAATGCCGCGCGATTTTCAACCACTGCCTTTTATAGGTTTTTGTTCGAAAATCTGCGATGTAAATTCGCGGCCATCGACTGTTAAATAAGCCTTCGAAGCGACGACGAGCACACTGTTGGCTTATTTGACCGGCATGAAAGCGGGAAACCCGCTCGAATTTTCCGGTTTTTCCTTCTTCCTTTCACGTTTCGATCCCTGCACGGTTCGACTTCTTTGAATTTTATGTCTTCTACGTTCGATGGAATCTAATCGATTCAAAATGGCTGTATCGGCTAAATAGAATTTTGAATAAGGCAATTATTTCTTGAAAGAAAGACAAAAAAACGAAACGTTGATAATGTATTAGTAAACTTAATTAATTTTTACTGGTATATTTTCCGCAGACTTATATAATACTTGAAAAAAATCACATTTTAATTTCAATATATTTAAAAGTTGCTATATTATTATCAATATTTAATATTGCTTGTATTTGAAATTTCATATAAAAACTTAAAATAAGAAAAAAATTGATATAGGAAGAAAATATACATTTCAAAATTGCAAGTTTAACAGTGAAATAATCTCTGCCCATCATAATTATAAAATACATTTGGATTCTAGAGTGATGTATTTCAAAATTATTATTACACACAACAGTGATTCCCTAAGTGGGCATATTTTAGTAGAGCACTATAACGTAAAAGCAATACAGGGTGTTTAAAAACAAATATTGAATTTATAAAATTCAAATTATATAAATGAAAAAAGTACTCTGTGATTTACATTAATTTAATTAAAAAATATATATATTTATATAATATTACTAATAAAGAGTATGTTATGATAACTGGTTATTATCAGTTAAACTATTATAGAGTACTTGTGATTTATTTATAAGGAATTATAAAAGTTTTTTTAAGTATTTGAAGTGCTTTTGAATTATTCATTTAGTTATTTAAAAAAATATATATAACACTGTGATCAAAAAGTAAGGTGCATTTGTAAATTCTTTATTTATTCTTCCAAATCAATTTCATCCTCTTCAAAGTAATCCCCATCCGATAAAACGCACTTTTGCCAACGCTTTTTCCGGTCTTCAAAACTGTCGGAATAGTCTTTTTCTGGTATAGAATTCAAGATTTTCTGCGATTAGACTTTTATCACCTCAATCGTGTCAAAACGTATTGACCTTTTGAGTTTACTGAATAGCCAGAAGTCGCACAGAGCCAAATCAGACGAATACGGTGGTTGCGGAACGATACGAGTCGAGTTTTTGGCGAAGAATCAATGCAGTAGAACATGACGATTTCACCTTACTTTATGATCACAGTAATATATAATAAATCTATAGATATTATATGCTGAATCATAGAATATATATATTTTTTTGCGATATTAATGACCGTATTTTTCAATGACAATTGATAAAAATGACGGTTAATATCAAGGAGGAAACGAAAAGTGGAATGCGGGATCGTGCGAGAGTTATTGTTAAAAATTCACTCACATAATTTTCCGCAACTTTTCCGGGCGCATTTTTCGCAACTTCACCCTTGTGCTCGTGATTTGTACTTTTAATATATGAGCGTTTCATACTACAGATGTGCGAGTGGTCTTTTTCACATACCCATTCACTGAAATGTCTGCCAAGTACAGTGCTCATGTATACAGAAGTTTTTTTTTTATATTTACCCCTCCGCACGAATGAAACCATTAAGCCGAGAGGTATAATTTCTACTTTTTTTTCTAAATATTTTTTAAAAACCCGCCGTAATATTTTCGTTATTTACACGAAACTCCTTTTAAAATATCGTATATGCAAGATTGTGTACGGTAAATTTCGCAGGCACTTTTTCCATGTGATACTCGGCGTATGTTACGTTTATTCTATATATATATATATATATATATATATATATATTCCGAGATGAAAAATTTTATTTTCACCGCTTCAATTCAAGACAGAGAATAGATTAAATAAGTGCCGAGATGGAGGATTTTCAAACGTAGTAAACGAGACTTGATTATGTTGGCGCAATTGAATGCGTTGAGGTTGCTCGAAAAAATTCGCGCAAAGAAAAGGATTTTTTTTTTTTTTTGGAAAAGAATAATGGATCGGGATAAACTTGGATCTAAACGTACCAGACGAGATTTGTTTGAAATTTTTAGAAACGCTTTCCTTTGAGACGCATCCTCTCATTCCTATCGTTTTCAAAACGACGACGGGGCGGGGGGGGGACAATTTTAAGTGTGTAATAAAATGTCTAACAAAGTCTTATTTAACGCACACCATTTATTTCAATATTAAATGTCGGCATCGCTCAGAGATTTGTCGACGTAATTAGTTTTCAACCGCGAGAATGGAAAATTGCCGCGTGATTTTTTTTTTCTTTTATTTACATTTTTATATCGCCTAGATAAACGACGTACTAGAAAGAAATTTATTTAAAACATTTTCCAAGATTGATATGCATCTAGGGCTGTTCACAATGTGAACCTTTATGGACAACATATTGTTTGTCGACAATATTTACATTTGAAACATCCATTCTGTTTGCGTAATGCGCTCTTTTGGAAAACTTCAACGCAGGTCGTATTTCAAAAACACAGTAAATATAACGTACTTTTATTTATAGGTACAATATTCGTATTCGGGCTGCGTTTATGGCGTAATTTACATTATATTAAAAAAATACATACGTATGTATGTATATATATATATATATATATATATATAATCTTTTTTGCGTATTTATTCTAAATCAAAATGATTAGTTAAATTGCGGAAAGCAATAAAGGTTGATTTAACTGTTCGCCGCGTAACATTCGTTATAACGAAGTTTACTCCTGAAACCAAACATACTTTACGTCCCTTTTGTTGCTTTTCCTTCCCCATCTTATTATCTCCCGACGGTATCAAAGCTTACATATTTGATTAAAACCCGGCTTACCGAGGCCAATAGAGTTTGGATAATAATTTCTAATAGTGTATATAGGTATAAACTTAAATTTCTAAAGTTTGTTCGTTCTCTAGAACTTTTGAAAACAAGTTAATTCCGCTTTCCTCCCCCCCTCCCTCTCCCGCCGTCCAACTTCGTCATTTTCCGTTATTGAACGTTTATAATTTTAAAATATATTACAATAATCGATATATTTTATTATATATATATATATATATATATATATAAATTTAAAAATATATACATATTTTATTTAATCTAAATATCACTTCTTTTGTGAAGGATGTACTTTTAATTTTGCTTCAAGTCTTTTATAAAAGAGAATTGCTGTCTAATTAACCGTCTTGTTTATCACAGCTTTTGTGAAATTTGTTAAATCTAATGTTTCATTCATTTTCCTATAATAATAATAATGATGCTCTCCCTTTTATATAGAAAAAAAATAAGGATGTCTAACTTTTTTGTTTTTGTTTTCGAATCTCATAGAATTATGAGTGATTGTTTTGAATCTTAAATAAATTGAAAAGTGCGTATATAATTTTTAAGAATATTCTTAAATAATAAATATTTGAACTACCGAAAATTTAAATTTTTAATTTTTTACAAAATACGAGAGAAAAATTACAATCTATTGTATTCATTTCAACTTTAAATTTTTTCAATATTATTCTTTTAAAAATGATAAAATTGTTCTTCTTTAACTTTTAACATGTATATTATATATTTAAAATTTACGATTAACATTAAAAAATTATATACATATTATATTATACAAAGAATAATTTTATATTTTAATATATTATTTGAATAATATTTTTTTTGGATCATTTTTTTACATTGTTTTAGTATTGATAGTATATTTCTTTATTATCGAATTACGTCGATAAAAAATAAACGCATTTCTTTTTTGAATTCATATTTTTAATATAAAAGCCATATAATAATAATTCATAGCAATAAAATTTGAATAGAAATTTTATCTAACAAAATTATTATATATAATATATAGTCATGACGTATCGTTAAACATCTAAAATAAGTATCTATTTATCGTCGTCGCTTATCAAAGAAAAATATTTGAAATTTTTCTAGATACTTTCTAACTTTGTCGAACATTTGAATATATCTTATATGTAATCTTTATTGAAAAAAAAATATTTATGATTATTTTATATGTATAATGTAAACGTATATATATATATATATATATATATATATATATATATATATATATATATATATATAATATTATGCGTGCGTTCGTTCGCTTAAGATTCAACGGTGCCTCCGTGAAGAATGGATTTGTCATTAAGGTCTCGGAAGGGCAAAGGTGGGATGTCGAGGGCGCTAATGTACAACAATTATAAGGGTATTAAAAGGCAACATCCATTTCGTACTTTGGTTGAAAACCGCGAGCCATTTCGCGACGAAAGAGAGCACCTCTTTTCCACTAAGGGAAGTAAACACGCGAAACGGCTGCCATCAAATATAGAGACGATTAAAGAACGCACCCCTAGGCCTACACTCGAAACATTTGCCTTAATTGTTTTCACTCGAAAGGTGTGAGAAATATATATATATATATATATATATATATATATATATATATATATATATATACAACTCAGTGTAGAGCTCACGCATACAGAGCCCGTTGCGGCGAATAGAGGCAGACTTTTGGTCGCCATTTTCGGTCTCGAGGCGCCGGTTTTATCTGCAGACCGGTGAGAATTGAGGATGTTAAGCTTCGGCTTCAATTTTTACTGATGCCCACAATGGTGATGCGGTTAATTCGTCTGACTGCCGTTGCCACGTTGCGTAACTTGGACTCGCGATTACGATTTCAAGATGTTAACGCAGTCTTACGGTATATACGGTTTTGCTCGGTGCCCGTATTGCACGAGTTTATATTTCGGTTTCGTCGTATTATTATTATTATTATTGTTGTTGTACGTTTACGTGTTTTTCACGTGAACGCGAACGATATTCAAGAAGGTCGTCGACGATCCGACTCTTCGACCTCATTCGTTTAATCGACCACAAATGTTATATATTACATTTTAAATTGGATAATAAAAATTCTTTAAATTCGGTTAAAATAAATTTTTAAAACATTCTTTTAAAATGGTTGTTTATATATATATATATATATATATATATATATATATATATATATATATATATATATATTATTTAAAAAAAAAATATTTTTTAGTATAAACAAGTAGTTTATATGGGCCGTTTATTTTAAAATAATTACAGTGATTTTTGATTATATTTTTTATATAAATCATTTTTTAAATTAGATATAATTATACTTTTTTTTCTATAATTGCTATTTTAATGCATAAAAGTGATGATAGTTGATAGATAATTGTTTATTACTGATATTGTATCTTTTATATATATAAATGTATAATATATATATATACAAATATACAGCGGTTGTGCAACGCATTATAAATCCTGGTCTACATTATCAGTTGCTTCCACCTCACAAGATCCATGGAAGTCTCTTTTTCAATTGAAAGGACTTACTGTTAGTGCTTCCTTTTCTCTTTATATCCATTTCAACGTATTTTCACTGCATGTTTTTTACTTACACGTCTGTTAATATTTTTGTTGATTTTTTTTTCATTTACTCTGAGAATATGATTTATTCAATTTCACATTTTCAAACAAACAATCTAGTTCTGCATTATCATATTTCGTTTTCTAAACATTTACACTGCAGATGAAATTGAAAATTCTACGAATTCACATTTTTAAGATGTTCATAAAATTTTTCATTTTCTTTTTGATATTTCAATGCTACAATCGAAATGATCAATATTTTAATACAAAGTGTATACCGATCTTTCAGACTGTAGTTTCCGTCCAAATAGATTATTCGTTGTAAAATATATATCGCTACTTTCATTCAAATCGTTTTATTAACATATATTAGGAATATTAACACGTCTTTTGTGGGGTTGGTTTAACAAAAATTACGCTTGTAATGGGCAACTCCACAATTTACAGATATTTGTATAATAACAAGAACTTCCAAAATTTCGATTTTAAAATGTTAAAGTATGAGACTAACATTTTACATTAGATCTAAAAATATTGTTATAGAACAAGCGAAAATATTATAGTATCCCGCTGTGCGTAGGACTGTAATCATAGTCCCCCGCAAATGATGTGTTAAGAAAAAAAATATTTATTCAATTGACCTGTATGAATTTTATTTAATTTTAAATTAATTAGTTAGTTTGGTTAACTTTGAAATATTTTATATTAAAAAAAAAAATTTGATTTACACTGTTAGATATATAAATACACAAGAAAATCAAATTTTACAAGTATTGTAAATAAATATTAAGTATACTCTCACATGAAAAATGTAATATTAAAAACGTATATTTTCTTATATTTTTTATCCTTGTTGATTAAAAAATTATTATTTCACGAAGGCCTTCAGGAAAATTGAAAATCACACACACACACATATATATATATATATATATATATATATATATTTCTATAATAAAACGATGTTTGTTATTCTTCCTTCATAAATTCATGATCGTAATGTTGTATGCCTTTAAACACGAACATTATAACTGGTATTTAACATATGCTGAATACGTTACTTTCGATCTACCCGTTATAAAATTATAAAAAAAACGCTCAAACAATCTCATTTCCAATATAAAAAGAGATCCTTTTTTTATGTATTTGCACGAATCAAGGAAAGGTGGCCGATGTTTCATTATTAATAATTTTCCATCGCATCGGTATTATTGTTATGATTTCATTAGCCTGTTAATGTTTGATCTAATTACTTTTTGGGAAATTTATTTTTTTTTCATAAAAAAAATATTACGCGAATGTCTTCTTAATCATTCGGAGGCGGAATATGAAAACATGCGAATATTATTGCTATTTTTCAGCGAAAAAAATTAATCACTTTATAACGGTATATGTGTATTTAAAAAATATATATCGAAAGATACGAAATTATGAAAATTTGTTCGTCGAAAATTAAATATTTAATACAGACAATTAAATATTTATGGTAAATATATATATATATATATATATATATATATAATATTTTTAGAATTATTTTTATAGATATTTCTAATATACATTATTCTATTCATACATCTGTTACAATAGAAACATATAACATTTCCACATACAATTCGGTGTATAAAATCATTTCTCAATATGTCTATATTAAAATTGAAAGGCCATTATATATTCATGCATTCGTTCGTTCTTTTCATCGTCCTATCCCTATAGGTCATGTTTTATAAATTGTTCCATTTGAGCCTGCTGATTTAATTTCCTTTCGAATTTCTTTCTTCGAGAAAGAAAACCTCTTTGGTAACTCCAACCGGATAGAGAGTCAATTTCCTTGCCTCAACTTTTCTTCGATCGCACAACGAATGCATCCATTTTTCCGTAAGACCGACCCCCTCGAGAGATTTTTCCGTAAATCTAATTTAAAATTGCATCGGTTTCTCCATTTTGATTGTTTATTTATTAAGGCTCTTAAGCGAATGAAAGAAATGCGTACAATACGAGAATTATTAAAATATTTTTATAATTTCGATCATTCAATAGCAGAAACGCATTCGTTATATAATATAATTTTATATAAAATTCTCTTATTTAAAATTTACAATCATAACACGACTACGATAATCTTGTTTGTTAACTACACATCCACAATGTTGCGTTTGTTATTTTATGGAAGAAAATATATATATATATATGTAAAAAAGCTATAAATCTACTTGCTATGTATGAAATGTGAGAGATTTTGCTTTATACCTTTTTTGAGTGCCTAATCCCGGTTTTCTATTTATTTCGTGTAATGGATTTGTGATTTAATTTAAAAGTGTTTCGATTAAACTCGTGTATGAAAGATTAAAATAATTTTAAACATTGCATAAAACACTACTAAAGAACAATCCATTATAATATAACATGAAAAATTGTATTAGAGTTATCGTTTAAATATTAATTTTATTTTTACAAGTCATATGTATAACCAAATTTTCTTTAATTACTATTATTAATGTTTATTATTAAATTTATTTAACGAATCAATTTAGAACATATACCGTTCTATAAGTTATAGATAAATATATTGTACGATAGTATCAAGATGAAAAAGTCCCGATACTTTTCAGATATCGCGCTATTTAATATATATATATATATATATATATATATATATATATATATATATATATATATATACATAGAAAATACACAAAGAAAATCTAAATCACATCTTACAAGCAAAAGTGGAAAAACATGCCTAGCGAAGGGTGCCACAAATCAGAAAGCCCTATTTCCTCGAAAATCGTTGCCGTCATGAAAGCTAAAACTATCTCGACCATATATAGATTATTTATAACATTTTAAATATATGTATATATTATTTATATAACTTTACTCCGCTCGATTTAATATAAAAAATACAAACACACACACATACACACACACATATATATATATATATATATATATATATATAAGATTATATAGAAGATCCATGAATAAATAATGAAAACATAATATTAAATAAAAATCCAGTAAATAAAAACAAAGTTGACGGTACAATCCTTTAAAAAGCAATATCATAAAATAAGCAAAAATATATTATATATATATATATATATATATATATCACATATATAGTTCCGTCAATTTATTTATTTAACGTATCGTATCTACGTTAGATGAACCGTGATATTAAGAGTGATTTCCACAATGGCCTTTTTTTTAATATTTTATATCCACAAAAGTAGTGTTAATATATCTTTATGTATTGTTATAATACACAAGTGGAAACACGTTTGATGAATGTATCGAACAATTCAATAACGCAACATATTTATATTGGAGATTTTTGCTATTATATTATACATTTGTTCAATATATTACATAAATCAAATACGCACATACAATATATATATATATATATAGTGATATTTGTGCGTGTTTTGATAAATCAAATTTTGTATTTTCCGTTTTGAATCGGATTCGTTTTTTGATATTTATTGTTTGTTTTGCATGAATACAATTAGTTCGAAACGAATTCGTATGAAAAATGCGAAAGTGCGCTTCGTGCCGCGGTCACATTTTTGTCATTATTTATACTTTTTTTTTTAACTAAATAAATAATCGATGTTTAATTGAAAATTTTTAACGATTAATTTCGGTGAATGCACGGCGCATAATTTATTATTGGCGAACAAACGAATTTCTCGAGTGAAATTGTAATGAAGATTTATCGCCGATATAAATTATACAATATAATCAAGGTTAGGGCGTAATTAATAAATTGAAATAAGTTGTGCGTCATTTTGCGCTAGCATATTATCAAAAATGCGTATTGAATTCTGAGTAA
Source organism: Leptonema lineaticorne (assembly GCA_024500535.1). NCBI lineage: Eukaryota > Metazoa > Arthropoda > Insecta > Trichoptera > Hydropsychidae > Leptonema > Leptonema lineaticorne. The sequence goes on from JANIJI010000060.1 coordinate 2,471,836, forward strand.
TTTAAAATAGGTTTTAAAATTATATATGTATAGAATGAATGTATATATTGAGGCTTAAAGAGGGTACAGCTTTAATTTCTCTATTTGTTTTATACTACATATGTTATGGATTTACTCTCATAATTTCGTTTGGATTATTATCAATTTTTTTTTATTAAAAATCTTATTAAAATTATATTTGAATGTGATCAAATGAGATAATTTGATTAAAAAAAATAGTATCTTGAAACTAATAGTAGAAATTTAGATTTAAAATGTCAATAGTAATAACAAAAACTAGTTTTTACTAAAAAAACTATATAGATTTTGAAGTACATATTTTGAGATTAGTCAGTTTATATTATATATTTTCACAGACAATATTATACTATATAGTTAACATTGTGTCAATATTAATAGTTATTATACAAATAAATCAATGATTTTCCAATGTTAACACATTAACTATTTTAAGCTGGAAATTTAGTAGATTTTTAATATGACCAATCATTTATATATTTAATTAATTTTCCTTTTTAATACGCAAATAATGTTAAAATTTCCAAAAAAAGATTTTGCGATATGATTTTGAAAAAAAAATTTATCACGCCACCGATTAATTTTATAAATATTACCGGCATATTTAGTCGATTTAATTTATGAATTTAAATGAGCTAAAAAAAACGTAAATATACACGAACCGAATATAACACAGTTTATTATATTGATCACAGTTATAGATAAGTTGCCGTTTATATAGAAATACACGGTTAGATATTGCGGTTAAGTTTAGTGTATCTTTTCTTTTTCGCATTTTAGCCTTCAGACCAAAAAAAAAAAGAAAAAGAAAAAAAATATGTCTCGTGTTCTTACGATAAAAGTGATTTAATACATCCTGTATCACCGAAATTGCTACTTCGCAAACGAATCTCAATATGTTGCTGTAATTTCAGCGATGAGACACTGAAAATAAAAGAAAGACGCCGTAATTTTACGAGGCCACCCAAAGGTGTCACGTGTAAGAAGATTTACGCGTATTCGTGAACATTCACAATAAATCCATCAGGTGTTGTTATATTACGTATTATAAAAAGTATTCATTTTCAATTTTTTTTCATACCTACCGAAATGATACTCATTTTTAGTATTGTTTATAATTTTTTTTATTGTATTTGTACTTGATATTCTGTCGAATATTATCGGTTTTTCAGTAACGAGAAAATATGTTCGAAGGGCAACTTATATGTAACTTTACATTACATATTGCGAAAGTTTTCGTGAACTTGGTAGTTTGTTCCTCCCACCGTTTTCCATATATGATTACTTTTGTTGTTATTATAATATTCGAAGTACTTTATATTATATATATATATATATATATATATATATATATATGTGTGTGTGTGTGTGTGTGTATGTATATTTGTTACAGTATATTATAAATTACCGAGATCGCTTTAAGTGGAAAGCTAGTTAAACCCGTTTCAGTATTATACGATGGCTTTGAAATGATTTAACATGAAAAAATGAGATAAGTTTGTTGTAATAATATCATATAAATTATCAATAAATATTTTTTTATTACATATTTACCAAATATATATATGGTATATATAGCAAAAATCATATTTATATTATAATTATACTAAATATTTTATTACTAAAAAAATGAATATATTTATAGAAAATTTATTCAGAATATAATATATGTGATATCAATATTAAAATAATATACTATATATATTATTGTAAGACCTTTTTTGTTGTATATATTAAACTTAATCAGTGATAAACTAAAACTAGATAAACAGTTTTATAATCGAATATTCAACTTTATATTAAAGGTATGTATATAAGTTGAAATTGAAACGAACGTTTATGAAATTACACGAATCTTATCTAAATGATTAAGATTATGATATTTGAATTAAGTACGTTATAAATTTAATTTAAACGGTTAAAATGTGTGTACGTATATAAAGAGATTGATTAAAATGATAAAATTGCGAAAGCAACAGTTGGCATAATGTGAAATATGTGAAAATTTTAAATATTCTTAGAATAAAATTTTATGTAGATAATGTGTCGTCGTTATACGTCTGAAAATAGATAACGGCATCATAAAACGTTATTTTCTTATAATACCAATTATTCTCAAATATAGTGAATGGCTGCAATAACTACATTAACACTGTAAAATTGCACGGGAAATTGTGTTTCAGGGCGGTTTTCATTCGTACTTTTCCGAAGAGCAATTTCCTTTCGCGACAGTCGTTCGGGCAATTTTTCAGCGCGTTAAAATGAAACATTTTCATCCATAACGAGGCGAAAAAAAACAGAAAATACGACATTGTTAAATATTTTTCGAATCGTTCATTAAGATGTATATATGTATATATATAAATCACCATTAAAACATGGTGACACACCGCTCGTATTACTCGGAAAAGCGTTCGCAACATTCGCACGCTCCGGTAACTTTATGCTCGGCCGCCGTTTTCGTCCATAAAACGCCCGTCGCCAGATTGAAGAGTCCGTGTTTGTTTTAACTTCCCAACCCTTGAACTTTATTTGCATGATCTCCATAAAACGGAACGTATTCAAAGTTTATCTATAAACGTAAAAACGAAGAAGTAGAGAAAAAAAACCACCCTCGTTCCGTTCGTTTTCCAGCGGAAAAGGGCGGCTTTCACATATAGGAAAAGCGCGCTAGCTAGTTTCGGTCGCGAAAACTAAAACTTGGACCGTTCAGAGTTTTCCCTAAACTTAACCGTAAACGCGTTCCCGTTTATTAACCTTACACACAGGGAAACACGTGCTGAAGCTATTCACTATTCAAAAGACTGGAATAAATTCATCAAAGAAACACACGCACGCAATCACGCACGTGTATGTATGCACGTATAAAACATAAGACCGGCTGTATATTCAACACGTACTCGCATGAAATTTAATACGACCAAAATTCTAAAGTATTCAGAGCAAACGCTGAAACGAATTCTGGGGTACATGTTATTTTTGTCACTTTGGAAAGTTGGGTAAATCTTACTTATGTGTGTATGTATGTATGTGTGCCGATGTGTGTCTATTATATTAATAACTTATGAGAAAGGTTCTTTATATATTTTATAATATGTTTCCATCAAAAAATCATATCAAATTGTAACGCATATACATATAACACTGTGATCAGAAAGTAAGGTGAATTTGCATATAAAATGTAAATTCTTTTTTTATTCTTTCAAATCAATTTCATCCCCTTTAAAGTAATCTCCGTCCGATAAAACGCACTTTTGCCAACGCTTTTTCCAGTCTTCGAAACAGTCGGAGTAGTCTTTATCCGCTATAGCCTTCAAGATCTTAGATTCGGTTTTTATTTCTTCAATCGTATCAAAACGCCATTCCCGCATTGGCCTTTTTAGTTTGCTGAATAGCCAGAAGTCGCACGGATACAAATCAGGCGAATGCGGTGATTGCGGAATGATATGAGTCGAGTTACTGACAAAGAAGTCGCGTAAAATTAATGCAGTCTGACACGGTACATTATCATAATAATAAAGCAACCAAGAGTTGTAAAAACACGTGTAAATCGGAGATAATTAAACTTTTTGACAAACAAACGCTTGTCAAATGTTATAAACAGTTGTACCAACCTAATAAAAAAAATACAATTTACCTATTTTAAATGACAATTTCACCTTATTTTTTGATCACAGTAGTATACTATATATGATAAAAACAGAATTACAATATATTTGGATTGGATTAAAATTGAAATTTTTTTCACAAAGACATTTTCGATATCAGTTGAACTGATAAAATGTAGAGTGTCAAAGTATTCCGATGAAATCTAGGCGTAAATAGCTTTTTTTATTAGTTATAGTCTATTTGATCTAGGGACGGGTGAGATAAAAAGAAACGTGTGCGCTTAACTGTAGCTTCGTCATTATATCCGATATAAAGTCCGGTTTTTATTTACAATTTGTTATATATATATATATATATATATATATATATATATATATATATATATATGAGAAAAGAAAAACCGATTTACTTTATATAAATCGTAAAAATAGAACACATATAAAAGCCGTTTCGGTTTCTGAAGTGTGTTTACAATCTCTATCTCTCTCATAGTTCATTTTAGTTATGTAATGCAACTACTTGCTCTATGGCTAAAAAAGTGATCGTAAAACTGAAAGCATTTCTAGAAAAGTCATTAATTTATTAGTTTATTAGTCGATTGATATATCTGCCTGAAAGCTTATCAATCTTCGTTGAGTAATAAAAAAAAATAGATCTTAAAAATATACAGATACTGGTTTCAAGTTCGCAGTATTTTTAGAGCAAGAAAAATATTAAATTTTATTCATTTTGATATTTTTAAAATATTCAAATACATTTTTGTAGTATAATATCGAGATAATTTATACGTTACTTACTTCTTCAATTGAAATATTTTATGGAATTTCAGTTGAAAACAGTTTGAATAAAATAAAATTCAATGTTTGCGTGACCTTTGAAGAATAAATAACAAGCTCCCCGTTAAAAAAAAGTTTCACTTCACTGTAAAATCGCACTATTATAGAGGAATTTCCATGAATCTTTCTAAATGTCACCGAATACGATTTCAATATAAAATCGGGAAAATTCAAAAACTGAAAGTTAAGCATAAAATTAATGATTTGTTTTGATGAAAAACTATGAACTATGAAAAACTAAAGATTTTTTTTCTATTATTTTATCTGACGAAAATATATCTTACATATATATATATATATATATATATATATATATATATATATATATATATATATATATATATATATATACCATATATACCATATATATACATATAAGTACATATATACATATATTTAAATTCAACGAAAAATTGCTGTTGGTAGACTTTTATTTTACAATGTAATTCGGATGACTAACAATTTTATTTTTTTTCACGTTATGCGCATTCATGAAAAAAGTCAAAAATCAGCATTTTATGAACGTATAATTTCTGAAATAATACGAAATTTATGTATTTTTTTTAATACATACGCCTTAAAAAGTTTTAGATGAGAATAAAAGCTAATTTTTTTTAATAGAATCACGGATAATTATGATTGAAATTAACTTTTTAACGTTCAGTTATTATTAACATAGTTTTAAAATATATTCATTATCATATTTTAAATTTATTATTTTAATAAATTCAATTTGATTTTACAAAACAAATAATTAACGTACATATATTCACAAAAGAGATTTAAATTTATAAGATCATCAACATTCGAAATACATTTATTATTTAAATTGTAATTATTCACAACTAGAATATATAATGAGTATATTATTATTATATCCAAATGAATTATTGTATGCATTCGTTTATTTGTGAAGAATAGTATAATTGAATTTTGATTATTTATAACGTATCTATACAGAATTCTTAAATTTTAGTATTTTAGATATGTTGAATATTTTTTAAAATAATTAATAATAATGTCAATCATACAGAAGATGATTAATTATGACAAGTTTAATTTTCAATTCTCAATAATCCATAGTTAAATTAAACAAAAAAAAAAAAGAAAATAATGAACTCGTCTTCTGAGTTAATGTACGTTGTCAAAAATAATTTAAGTTTCATCTGTTGAAAATGCAAAATGAAAAACGGACCGTAAGTTAAGGGCGAGTGTAATTTATGAAATATTATATTATATAAAATTTTCCGTTGCGTTGCATTAATGCCAGGTTACAATTTTAAGACCATTAATGACAGAGTTCCCTTTGTGGCTGTTTCTCGAATTAATAACACTGAATAATGGCCTGTGTCTGTGGTCTATATATATATATATATATATATATAATAGAAAAAAAAATTAAACCTCCCCTAGCCGGCGCGATAATACTACTATATTTCACAAATCTCCCGCCGAATGATATTTTATCTCCTTTTCACATTTTTTTCTCGCATAAAAATATATATATATATATATATATATATATATATATATATATATATATATATATATATATATATATATAGGAAAATATAAAAGTTTCACCTTCGACTCCCTTCTTGGAAAATAGAAAAAATTCTTTTTTTTTTTAATAAAATATCTACATGAAAGGTAATCATTAATCATGTCTCGACTGTCTGCAACGAGCTGTCGGAATATTGAAAGTTCGTTACGCTCTATCGATGACAGCGATGTTCCCGTTAATCAAAATTTAATTTATTTCATTATGGAAAAATTACAATGACACTTTCCTTCGTGTCACTGGACTACATCATATTATAATATAATTTTACATATTTTTTTTTGGCGATTTAAGTAACGCCGGGTGATTAAAAATGTTCATCCATCTTCCTATTTTTACCGCTTAAACCGCGGATTACAATAACGATAGCATTATTAAAAAAATATATTAAAATAATTGACTTTTATTATAATAGCAAAAATAATAATAATATTATTCGACATAGATAATACATGTAAAAATATAATATAATATTCAAAGATAACATTGATAGTTTATATGAGGCGTAATTTAACATTTTAGTATTCAAATGAATTTCATTTTAATTGACCCGAATTTGATAGTGTAGAATAAATTGTAGTCGTTAATTTTGGGTTTTGTATTTGTAATTGAAAGCGCTTTTATAATGTTAATCGACATAATAAACTAAAAATATACATATTGTATTATTCGCTATGAATACGTTATTAAAAGTCAATTAATTTACATTATATTTATTTTCTATTCGTGTGTAAATCGCCAGTTAAACTTTTATACTTTCTTGTTTGAAATATGAAAATTTTATACGCGATTATTTAATTTATATATATATATATATATATATATATATATATATATATATATATATATTATACTATGATTTTTATTCATTCTTGTGATATAATTTTTGTCGACTTTTTTATTGCTTTCGGTTTTTAAAGTTGATCATAAAAAAATTCACGTCACGGTTCGATTCGAATCTTTCAAAACTTTTAAACTATAAGTTTAAGCGGTCGATCCAAGTGGAAGATTTTAAGAATCGTTTTGAATAGTTTTCAGCAATGATTTGAAGTTTTGCGAATATTCTAAAATATTCAGTTAATCACTTCACATTTTTCCTTCAAAATTACTCATATTTTCGTTGAATACGCTCTTTATTATTAAACATAGCTTAAGTAATAATTTTCATTTTCACTTACAAAAACATATCAATATATAAACTAATCAAATACATTCTAAATAATATCGAAAATATGAACTCAAATTTATAAAAGTTAATTTTTTAACTAATCACTGAAAACGACAATATATAGTAGTTTAAATATACCATCGTGTTTATGTTTGAGTTTTAATAAAATAATCTTCCTCCACGTAATACTTATGTTTTATTTATTAAAGTCTTTGTTTTGGCAACGTCCTTTATCATCATTATTTTTACAACTAAAAGGAAAAACATTTCTAATTTTCTTTTGAGATATATTTCGTTTTTTTTCTATTCGAGTATATAATCGATTTTAAGCCTACCCGGCAGCAACGTTTTTTTTTTCAGATACGTTTAAAAATATTATATTATATATAATAAAATATCTTGAAAATGTGTATTATGTTTCGAGATCCCATTTAATATGATGTTGTTTACGATACATTATTACTTTTTAATAACCTGAAAAAAATATTCCGTTAATTTGTATCATGTAAAAAAATCAGAGTTAATTTAATTCGACATCATAATACGATTATTTAATATATTTATATATAGATATATTTTTTGTACAATAAACCGACTAATTATTTGGAAAACGAAACATGTTATTTTAATAGCAGGTTTGAATTTAATTTTGTTATAAAAATACACATTTACGGTGGTTAAATGGTAATGTAAATGTTAGCTTATTTACTTATTTCCAAAGATTTTGTTTGCATCTTATATATACTTTCAAAATTAAACGTATTAATATTCAATCTTGCATATAAACCGAGAGATAAATGTATAAAATATTAAGGATAAATTGATTCTTTAAAATAATGTATTTATTGTATTTTTATACAAGTATTTTGAAAAATCGCACAAAAAACAAATATTCCAAAACTTTGTAAATATAGTTATAAGAAATAATTTTAATACAACATATAAAAAAAAATATGCGGTAGAGGGAGACCGTACAAAAAAAGGAATCGCACAAAAACGCATACAAAAAGACCGCACAAAAACAGGTTTGACTGTATTATATATTGGCAGTAGAAATTTTATTTTATTTTTTATTCACGCAAAACGATAGACAAAGGAAATATCTCGTTATGCACGAAAAATATATAGGTTAATAGACATATAGGTAAATAATAAAAAAAATGACGACAACCTTTAACAAGAGCGTCTTTGATGTTTGAGTGATTTGTCGAGAGAAGGCTATCATCGCGATGGAAAAATTTAACGTTTTATTTTTCCGTGATACTTTACCGAGAGTTGAGCGGAAAATTTTCCTTGACGAGAGAGCGAGCGAGACAGATTGAGTGGAACGGAAAAAAAAGTATGAAAATATGAAAAACGACGATTCGCCCGAGAAGTTAGCATTATGAAAAATGTTATGAACGGACGTTAACTACACTTAACATTAATTTGTATGAGGGTATTTGTGTTCGGAAGCGTTTAAGAGACGAAGCGCTTTAGAAAACCGCCAGTTTGGGACATTTCTCATTGAAATAAAGGATTGTTTCGAACCCTCATTATAGTCGTGCCAGGGTGGCGAAGTTCTGATAATGCTCATTCATCGAGGCACATCACAGCTGAGAGATTTATAGTGAATCATCGTAGGCACTTATCTGTGCTCATTTTGAATGTGGGGAAAATTGTGTGTGTGTGTTAAGGGCATTGAATATCTGTACGTAGCATGATTGATTGTTCGGAGGCCCCTCGGGCTGCATTGTCTTCAGGCAGCTGAATCTCCAGGGAGGACTTCCATCTAAGATTGGATTGCTTCTGGGTTCACTTCCTTACGTTTATTGCGGTAAATGGACTCAGGAGACATCGAGGCTTCATCCCCTTTCTCAAACGCACACTCATCCCTATTGTAGTTTCAATACGACTTTAGTTTTCCCGATAGAGATATACTCAAACTGTGGCACGCGCGCCTTCGGTCGATTCAAATTGATTTATTGCACTCTTTTTTTTTTTTAGCAAAATACTATATATTTTTTGTACAAAAAAATAATTTTGCAATATTATCGACGAAAATATTATATTACATTTTGATATATGGATTTATCAAACGAATTTTTGATACGTGATTTTATTACAACGCACGGTGTTTATTATACAAACAGTGTAAATTAATATAAAACGTAAATATTATGAATAACGATTGAAATTTTACAGCTTAATACAGATAAAGATTTTGTATGAAAATTAATTATTATTTTTTACACGTTTTATATTTACAATCTAATCAAATAGTGGATTTATATAATTATTTTTTTTTATAATATGATATAATCAGAGATTTTGAGTATTATTAAAAAATATTATATTCAACATTTATCAGAATACAATTATAAAAATTTAAGCTTTTAATAATATTTTTAAAGGAATATTAAAACAAAGTTTTAATACGATGAAATTTATGAGTTAAAATCTTTAATATGTGAATTTTCTTTGCTTCAAATGTTTATTTCTGATAACAATTTTTCGCTTTTGGGATAAATATGAATATATCATAATATTTATACATGATTAAATTATTACGGTATGTGATTTTACAGTTTAATCAAAATTACAATTTCATTACGCATTTTTCGACGACAATGAAAAATTTTATTAGACGTATATAATTTACAATTTTAAAGTTTTACAGCGACAATGTAAACAATATATACTACGGATATTTTCAGTATTTTTTACTTTGTTATACTATTTTATACGTCGTCAACCGAGTTTTCTCTCATACTATGTATCGTATACCGTTACTCTAATCTCTGTTAAACTTAACATAGATCCCTCGTCTAATCGGTAAAATACACTAGATTATGTTTCATCCTGGAATTTTGTACCCGTACTAGCCATTATTATTTACTAGAAAATTAGACGGTGAATCTATTCTGAAAAGTAATATCGTAACTATCATAATTAATCGTAGAAGTGCTTGCGGGTCAATTCGATGATATTTTAATAAGATAACGTAGTTAGTTCATGAATATTTTATTATATATATATAAATAAATATAAACTATGATCAAAAAGTAAGGTGAAATTGTTATTTAAAACTAGGTTGGTAGTACTATCTATAACATTTTCCAAGCGTTTGTTTGTCAAAAGGTTTAATTATCTCCGTATTACATTCCGATTCTTTCGAGGACTGGAAAAATCTTTACTAAAAGTGAATTTTATTAGACGTGGATTATTTTGAAGGGGATAAAATTGATATAGAAGAATAAATAAAGAATTTACATTTTATAAAACATATTCACCTTACTTTTTGATCATAGTGTTTATTATATATATATAGGTATATAATTTATTATCGAATGAAACGAAAAATACTATTGAAATTGAAATTCACATGGCCGTTCACAATTTCCATAAGCTTATTTTAATTAAAAGGCCTACCCTTCGTTTCATTTAACCAATATATGAATGAATGAATGAATAATCACGAACCGGAGGTCCGTTTTTTGAAGAGGCTCAAAAATTTCTTTCGCGAATTCGGAAAAGCGGTCATGAAAGGGCTTTGCCATCCCTGTTTTTCCGCGCAAAGATTACGGGGGTCTTCGGGTCTGATTTTATTGCGATTTGTCTCCTTTATACTTCTTGATCCTTTATCGTGGAAAATTGGTATTGACAATAACTCGATTTCGTCCCTTTCAATTAATTAAATGACGATTATTGCAATCGACGACGATTTTAAATGAATGAAAATTTAAATTTATACAACAACAATATTAATAATTATTATTACGTGAGTTTATATATATATATATATATATATATATATATATATATATATATATATATATATATATATATATATATATATAATTTTATACGAGTTACGTGAGCGTTGTGAAAATATTCGTTATTTAGCTGGAAAACGCGAATGAATAAAAAAAATGTAAAATTTCGCTTGTAATTAATTTTATTCGCGAGCAACGGCTTTCAGTGATATCGCTAAAGTGTTATGTGATGATATATGATTCTATTTAAATAAAAATTCTATTCAAATATTTCGCTTTGAAAAATTATTAAAAATATATTAAATTTTATAAAGAAAATATATTTAATTGTTAAATGAATGTTAAATTATCGATAATAATTTCACAATATACGCAGTATTGATGTACGCTATGTGAAAATAAAATATTCACCGATATTTCAATAGGTTAAAATTTTCTCATATTTCACTCAAAATTATTTACAAAAAAACAATTGTATCAAAGCAAAGGACGAATATAAAAAACTTTAATTGAAATAAAAAGAAAAAATGAAATAATTTTCGAATCATGTTTCAAAAAAATATTATCTTAATATTAAAGTAATTACAGATTTACATATACACACATAAAGAAAATACATAGTCAAAACTAGTTTAGGGAAAATAAATTTTGAGTCCAGAAGAAAATTAATATTGGGTCACTTTAAAAAAAGGCAGAAACAAGAAAAATATAAGAATATATTTAATATATTTTGAAAGAATGAAATATTTGTGATCTTTTCTTGTAATGTTAATTTATTGTTTAATATTTTATATATAATAAAATATTACCGATTTAATTATATTTTGCATTTTCTATTCAAAATCACTTTTTAAACACGAAACAAGAACGTAATTACTATTTGAATTAAAGATTAGTTAATATTTCTTAAATTTAATATTCTAAAATACGTTATATAGCAAAGTGCCAGAAAGAAAAATTAATATCTTTCTCGGCTCACTTTAGGATCAAATAAAAAAAAATGATAATAATGAGAATAATACGAGGAAAGCATATTTTCTGAAAAACTTTTTCCGACGATGAGCACTTTAAAGACTTAAATGCAATATCGCATAATGAAACGGCACGTCAAATATTTTTATTTTTCTCAAATAAAAATATATTAATGTGGCCCCATTTGATTCATTGAGTTTTTTTTTGAGTCTTTAATAATTGGAAAAGTATTGGATAAATATATATACATATAAGCGACTTCATAATTTTTCGATGAAGAGTTGACATCTCAACTTTTGGAAAGTATCGAACTTTTGGTCGCTCTCATGAATAATATAGCGAAAGATCCCGGCATCGTCAAAAAATCCTCGACTTCCCCTTTTTCTTATTTAAATTCAGACGAAGTAGGATCTATCCTATTTAAAAAAAAAAGATGAAATAAAATAGGAATTTTTATATTGGTGCATATATGATGAAATGTTCTATGTATGCTATGAAGCGATGGTATTTATTCGTCTCTGCATTTAAATTAACTTTAACGAGAGCGATTCTCTCCTAACGAAATGAGTTTCTTCATTTTTTTTCTCCGTCTTTCATTCGTGGCGCTTATTTATTTTCAGCGAAAACTTTTTAAAGACGTTAATAAACTAAAAAAAAATATGTTTATATATTTTCTTTTCGTAAACGTAAATATCGCCCGTATTTTTTTTTGTTTCATGTTAAACTTTTGCTAGTACATTGTAAAAGTAAAGGAGAAAGAAAAGAAAAAAAAGGAAGAAATTCGCTCACTCGCTAAATTAAACACATGAAAAAAAATTATGAAGGACTCGAAAGATCTAAATTTTTCAGATCTGTCAAAGGTGGATTGTTTTACTTGCAGTGTCATTTGCTTTAATTAAATTGTGTCTATGAAAAGCATTTAAACTATGTACTTTGCAATTTAAAGTACTTAGTAAGAAACGTAAAAATTTTTACGAGTTGTCAAGTGCTGAAACATTCACTGAACTGTCTAGACTAGAACGTATGTATGTGATCATTCATTATGTCAAAAAATAGTATTTTCTTAAAAAATAATCTTGAAACTTCAATTAGTTTTTTCTAGTATAATTTTTAATATGCCGCTGATAACAAACACATTACTTAATTTTATTTTATTGACAAAAAATAGGTTCAAATTTTAAAATAACACACAGTAAATAATAACTATTTTAATGTAAAAAATTTTTTTTTTTAATTTTATATCTTTAAATTTAAAAAAAAAATTCGGTTAAGAAAACCTTGGAATTATTAATATATTAAAAATATATATATTTGTAGAAATACGTAAAAACTTATACCATTGATATAATTTTATGAAATATAAATATAAATTAAAATTAAAAAAATGTTAGTTATAATATATTCATATATATGAAATCATTTATTGTTTGTTTTATCATCTGTTCAAACTTTAAAGAGATGTTTCTTTTTAACTATATAGAAAATGTCTTTTTGCAAACTTTTCGAGGTCAAAGAATGCTGAGTTATTTAAAAAAAAGAGTTCGTGATTTTGAAAAAGTTGAAAAATGCTGGAAAAACTCGATAACAATATTGTTTTATAATGTTAATTTTACTCAGCATTATATCATTATCATTATATATTATTATCAGCATAATGTCAATATAAAAAAATCAAATAAATTGAGATGAAAAATACTATGTATTTTTTTTCATATATTTATTTAACAGATGACATCATAATTTTATGTAAAATTCAATCGTATTATTATGTTATCACCGTTTACCATCAGACGACGCAAAACGTATTACTACGCTTCCCCCATTTAACCGACAGCAGTCGTAGGTCGTATTATTACGCTTCCCCCCCCCACGGTAATGTGTTAAAATAATATTTTTATTATTAAATATATGAAAGAAAGTGCAACTGGTATTATATACGTTGTATGAAATACTTTGAAATCAGATTTCGCACCCTTTGTAGCATCGGAATCTCATACGTATAACACAACGAAAAAAATATACATGTATTATATATATATATATATATATATATATATATATATATATATATTTATACAAGATTCAGCTTAAAATTCAGTGGATATAAAAGTTTATTAAATAAAATTTGCAGTTGAGACGTGCCAAGAAACAAACTTTTATTTTACAAAAATTCTTTAAATCCTTTGTGACGTAAAGCACCCGCTACCTTGACTTAATGCTGAAAGCATCTGTATTCAGCACGCTGATGATACCGACCGCGGAGACTGAAACGTAATCTTATTTATGAAGTTTTTTTTTCCACTCTTATTTTATTTTATTTTTATATAGATATATATTTTATTTCTTTGTTCACACTCAGCCTTAACGAGACGTAAAGTGGATTATGAAAACAAAAGAAATCCGAAAATCTGAAAAAAATGACGCGAAAATTTCGCATAACGGTCAACTTTGAGATTTTTCCGCCGCGAGAAAAATCGACGCGCACACCGTCGACTTCTTCCCTTCCCTCCCCCCCTCTCTCTTCCCGCTCCTCCTAACTTCCGTTTTCATTCGTATCGCGATTTCGCCGTTTTTCCGGCATCCGAACGTGGCCAGTGGCACGTTTAAAGTCGCGTCTTATATTTCGGTTTTATTCGAGTTTGATTTTCTTGAAGAAGTTTCGTTTCGTCTTTTTTTCTATTTTGTTTTCGTCGTTTGAACGACGTCAAGAATACGTGTTTCCTTAAAACGACAAATATAATTCCTATTATATATACTATATATTATATAAATATATACGTTATGTATTTCGTCAAAAAAATAATTGTTAATATTAATTAATTTATTTTTTCTTTAAAGAAAATTTTCGTAAAAATATAAGCGGCATCTTTTAAACTGAAACTCGATATTTATTCCGTAACAAAACTATAAAATTTTTTCCGTACAACAAACAAAATTTAGATCCAACATTTTTCAATGTATGAAAATTTGGCTTATTTAAAAATGAGTTTTAACATATTTATTTTCAAACTTGTTTGTAAAAAATATTGAATATTTTATAATATTACTTGTACATTTAATACTTTTAAAAATGACACGTTAAAGTTAAAAATAAAATAGTAGAAAAAAAATAAATCAGAGCTATCAATTGATTTATTTTATATTATATTATAAATAATCGTAATTCGATATCGATGTAGAAAGTTTGAGAAATCCAGATTTAAAAAGCAATTGTCAGACAAGACATATCTAAATTGTCCCGTGTAATAAATCTTATACCTGAATAAAAGTAGTGAACGTGCTTTTTTTTACAAGCTTAATTTTTATATCTAATTTATGACGATCGCCATTGAATAAATTGATAAGTGCTGCGATTTCCAAATATCTACCATATTTGTAATTCTTTTATTATATTTATAGATAATGTGAAATAGCATAATGTAGGCAATATGTGAAACGATTTATCTCATTCCATAGAAATAACTTAGCATACGAGGAAAATATCGATTTGCGCCGACGTAATATATTCTTGTAATTTTAGAAATTATATGTATAGATATGTGTTTAACTGTGCTTTTTTATATATGAATACGTATATTTTTATATGAGAATATTATATATCAAAAAATAGAAAATGATTTTCAGCAGGAAATAAGCGATATTTCATTCGTAACTCTCTGGTTATGCAAAGACGACACACAGGAGAAATAAAATTTTACTGTTGAAGATGCATTTTTACAGTAACGATATACTAACTGCCAGAGTAACTAATTTTGTGCTCGTGAATACTTTTTCATAAAAAATAGAACAACCTTGTTAAATTTTATTTCCATCTTTCTCACGTCGTTTCCTATAATTTTCAACTTATTCCTAGCGATGCCGACGTAATAATAAATCAACCGGTTTTTATTATTATTATATTAACGAGTTTTCTTGTAGTATTTCATGTAATATCGTATAAAGTAATATGTGTTGCGTTAGACCGAAGCAAAGGTCTTAAAACTACGCGAATGAAAGTTTTGCGTAAGGGATTTTTTGATTTTACGGTTAACAAATACCCATTACGTGTTGTTTGATGCCGAATCTCAACATATTAGTTTTTTTTTGTTCGGTATCAAAACTTTGCCTGTTAACTTTTTAGTTAAAGTTTTTTTTTTCATCTTAAATCCATATTTAATTTATTTGTTTATGTTATAATTTAATTATTACATATTTTTTCCAATATAAAGTTTACGAAAGCGAAGCACATAAAAGGGTACAAAGATGTAAGTAACAAAAGTTGTTACATGAAATATATATATATATATATATATATATATTATTACTTCTTCAAGGTAAATTAATTTATAAGTTATATTTGTATTTATTTTATATATGTTGTATTAATAATAAGACAAATTTAAATGACGTCTGAATAATATTTTTGTATGTTAAAAAATATTTTTTTTCTATAAATATTTATTATATAATAAAATATTTGCGCTTTGTAATTTAAATATTTTAATATGTGACATATTTAAGCTCTTTTCAAAATTTGACGGCGCATCAAAACTTTAATTATTCATTCTAAAATGGAGATTTTCTTCATTAAACACGTTGATTTCTAAATCGATTTATTAATAATTAAAAATGTTAAATATTATTTTAGGTATTTCGCCGCTAATTTTACATATATATATATATATATTTAATATATAAATTGTATATTATTAAAATTTTCTATTAATAATATTTTTGAATATATCGAAAATATTTATAGCACAAAGCTTTTGCTCAATCTTAAAATGTCACAGGTCTTATTTTCAATAAAATAGTATTAAACGTATATACAGTGACATATCAAATATTTGCAAGTGCTTCAATAAAAGCCATTAACAGCGTCAAAGAGACGCAGACTCGCCGCTTTTCCCCGATGAAACGTTTTCGATTTAATTAAATATGCGACGTTTGCACACTCTTCAATAATGAACGAAAACAATAATGATGAAAAAAATATATATAAATAAATATATTATACAGTTTGAGAACCGCAGACGTAAACCGTCGTTTTTTTAACGCTCACACATCGGGTCGGTCGGTCGCAATGGTAAAAAAAAAAAAAAAAACGAAATTATCTGCGGGAGATTCGCACGAATTTTATTTCCATCGAAATCGGCATAATATGGAAATGCAGGAAAATAAATATTTTCATCCCCTTTTGATGTGTCGTTTAATGGCGTAATTTGGTTTCAACGCGAAACCAATTCCGCAAAATGATTTATCGATGCGAAATGCGAAGGCACGCTTTTGCTCCGGAGGCTATTCGGCTACGTGTCATAATTATTTTTTAGGCAAATTAGTATCCGAGGGGTCATAATCCGATATTGCTACGTGCCACGATTTTTTTCCTACGGATCATAAAAATTCGTTGCCCTCGTTTTCATTTGATCTGATCGAAAAGATCGAATTTTATATATATATATATATATATATATATATATATATATATATATATATATATATATATATATATATATATATATATATATATATATACGACACATTTATAATAAGTATATATATACCGGTGAAAATACGAGTATATCGTAAAAATAAAATTCAACGATATTCCAACTTATTATTAAGGCTTTATCATCGTTGAAAACAGTTATTATCATTATCGCGATTATGCGAGGATCGTACGAAAAGTATGTTTAGATCGACATCTTAATCCGTTTTTCAATATATATATATATATATATATATATATATATATATATATATATATATATATATGCATGAGACTTTCGAAATCGTTTATCGTCTCTGAAATTGCATTTTATGCAAGCTGAAATTTACTCCAACATCTGAAACGTTTCCTATCTATCTATCTATTCACTATTTTTTTTTAAATAATATATTTTATAATTCAAGTTTGTAATCTGAATATTAACAAAATTTAATGAAAACCAACGCAATATATATATACTAATATTTATTTGTATAATAATTTTCGAATTAAAACTAAACATTTTTTTTTATTTCACGAACGACCCTCGTATAAACTGGCCTATAAGTGTTTTTGATGTTCTGTTGTTTATATAGGATGTATAACGTATTTGCATAGCATATTTTATATTATAGAATCGACAGATAGATAGATAGACAGCTACATCGATATTCGATATAAAATTGTTTAGAAAAAAATATATAAATCCGAATAAAAAGCAAATATCGTTATAATAAAAAAAACGCGGACCCTTTCAGCCGCGTTAAAGAAAAACCATTCAGAATTTGTATCTCTTATGAAAATTTATTTTGATACAATTATTTCGGTAATCCGCTGTGTATGTGTTGAGTTTCAAAGATTCTTAAACTTTTCCAATACGTATTTATAATTCATTTATTAATATTTATTTTAGGAATTTCAAGTAGCATTACTATATATTCTGATAACTTTTTAAAATACCTAGATTGAAATATATGAGAAAATTAATTTATAAAATATATTGAAATATTTTTTAATTTAGTAAGTGATATATTTAGAGGCATTTTTCTAACTTAAAATATATGCTAATTATGAATAGTCGCTGAAATAATTTAAAGTTTAATAAATCTTCCAAAGGACAAAACAACTTTTGCTTAAGAAATTAATTTTGGTAATAAAATATAAGTAGTTTGTTAAGTTTTTTTTTACGAAAGTAAAAGCTGAGCGAAGTATAGAAAATTAAAATGACGCAAGTTTCTTAAGAGCTTTAAAAGTTCTTAATAAATTAATGTAAATATTTATAATTAATATGTTCTAATAATATTTACGTTAGTCAAATTGATTACTAGTACTAATTTGTTACAAATTATTTTTTTTCGTTTTGTGGTATAAAGTTTAAAATTAAAATATCCATAATTTTACACGTGTAAATAAAATTTATGATTATTGTATTTATTAATAAAAAAAAACAATAACGTATCTTTATTGAAATATTGCTATATTAAAACATTTATTAAATTTACTTGTAAATGCGGGCGTTGCCAAGTTAAATTTAACTTTTAGCGGTAACTTCTCGAAACATGGCATTAGATAATAAATTTTATCCAAAAATCCGAGAAATAAAATTCTCATTAGTGTAAAATACGTATAATTTTCGAATTTTGCTTAAAACTACAAACCGGTTTTTTTTTTATTATTATACGTAAAACGATATTTGAAAAGCTATACAAGTGAATATAGCTGAACAATGGCTCAGTCTAATATTTCAACAATTTAACTATCTATGGTATATATTTTTTTAATATATATATATATATATATATATATATATATATATATATATATATATATATATATTACGCACTTTTAACTAATTTTTAATATAATTTTATCTGCGTACACATTTATCAAATAGACGTAGTGGTAATTTAAAAGTGCTTCATGGTGCTGAAAACCGTAATTACTTTTCGAATAATATTCGCGTTTGTTGATATGAAATCGTGAAAAATTTTTTTCCATTCTAACGATATGAATTTTATTCAATAGAAGCTTTTCGTTTCAGATGTATATATATATATATATATATATATATATATATATATATATATATATATATATATATATATGTTTTTTTTTCATTGCAATCAGCTTAGTTTAAAATTGTAAAAATAAATCCGTTCTATTTAATGAAATATACATAAATCCTAGTATATTTATTCTCAGTAATTTTAATAAATGCTATTGCGAAATGAATGGATATTTTAGATTTATATTTATTTTTTATTTCAGTTATATAATGTTATTTGTTCAACACTTAATATATTTTTATTGATATTCTGATGTAATAATATATTTTGTGATGAAATTTCTGAAAAATGAAATCTTAGAATAACTGTAATACTGTAAAATTTATCTTCTTTAAAAAAGGTATGTAATAAAATAAATCAGTATTGTGACAAGCTTTTTGGATCTGAATCTTTCTTTAAAATTTTAAGATACCGATTTATTTATTTTTTTCATGAAGTCGAATCGTTAATTTTATTCTTGGCTTTCAAATATTATTTCCAATAAAGGATTTATCGAGTTAAAAAATACATTTTGAATATAAAAATAGCAAGCAATATAGCAGATTCAGTTTTACAATCGTCCAATTATAAACCGACGAATGATTGAGATTTACATTTTAATAATTATAACATATTTTTGGAAAATTTTTATATTATTGAGATCAAAAAAATTCTAAATTAACGATATAGTTGATAATTCATTTAATCCGTTTATATCGTAATTTTCATTAGAGATCACCTTTTTTAATTCTATAAAAAATTGACATATATATATATATATATATATATATTGATACATAAAAAGTTTTGTTTGTTCTATTAATGATGTAGTACTATTAATTTATATCATATTTCTATTGAAATTTTACTATGAAATATTTTATGTAATAAAAATATTTTTTTCTATTGTATATTTGTATTTCAACATTTTGATTATTTTTCTTTATGTATTTTTTATTTTTTAAAGACTGGGGAATAAAACGATATATTAAAAAGCTGTATGAATAAAAAATTATGAATTATAAAGTTATATATAATATATATCGAAGTGAATATTAAATCTATTTTATTTTTTTGTACATAATATAATAACATTTGACATCTGTGTCTACATATGATTTGTGAAGTGCGAAAAATGTTTTTCTTTTTTTGGGAAAAAAATGTTGAAATATAGGAATTATAATATTAAAATTTCATATTCCATATAGATTGAAAATTCAACTTTCAACATCTTATTTTTCTTTTATTTTATGCGCCGTTAAATTTTTCAGACAAAAATCATAGAATGTAAATTTGCCTGCCTTTTCTTGATGCAAATTAAATTTGACATTTTCTTTTTAGAATATGTATGTAAGTTTTTTTTCGTTAACTTTAACAATTCTTTATTATTTTACTTTAAACTTACTTATATTTATGTTTATATGGATTGAAAATATTTTGAATATTTTATCATAAAATCAATTTAATTATTGACGAAAAAAAATGGCTGATTTATTTTATTAATATTTATGAATTTGATAATCAGATTTTTTTATTATAATTTCGCACGTTTTAATTTTTTTTAATGATAATTCAAATACAATGTTGTTAATTAATTAATAGCGTAAATATGTATCAACGAGGATTTCAATTTGAAATATGTTGAACGTCGAACAATTATGAATGCAATTTATATATAATATATTATATTATTAAATCAACAATTATACACGAAATATAATAGTAAGTTAATTTAAACATAAATGTATTTGAAAACGGTGAATTATCGATATAGTATATTATATATTATACTATGAATAGTTTGTATATTTTATTTTATTGTTGATTATTTCAAGTAATGCCTTTCACGATATTCCTACTGAAGTTGTCTTTTTTTGCATTTCTTTTTTTACAACCTATAAGAAAATTGAATGCATAAAACCGAAAAATCAATATGTACATATGTTAAGATGAGAGTACAAAGGATACATTGCCATGTAACTTGTTGAAAATATTATATTTCAAGCGTATAAACATAGTATATTCAGAATGTAAAGTATTTCTTATTCTGATTCTATGTATATTATAATCATAATTTATATTTATTATAATACCAGCTATATTTGTAAAAATAAAAATTTAAGAATATATATATATATATATATATATATATATATATATATATATACTACTACTACTACTACTACTATGATCACAAAGTAAATCGAAATTGTCGTTTAAAACTCCCGAGCATTAGTAAGCCAAGTAAATTGTCAATTATTTTTCTTAGGTTGGTAGGACTGTCTATAACATTTGCCAAGCGTCTGTTTGTCAAAAGTTTTAATTATCTCCGAGTTACACGCGTTTCTACAACATTTGGTTCAACGAAAAACTCATATTATTCCGTAACCACCGTATTCGCCTGATTTGGTTCCGTGCGACTTCTGGCTATTGAACAAACTTAAAAGGTCAATGCGGGGACGCCGTTTTGACACGATTAAGGAGTTAAAAACCGAATTGAGAAAGGTCTTGATGCCTATACCGAAAAAAGACTATTCCATTTCTTTCTAGGACTGGAAAAAGGGTTGGCAAAACTGCATTTTATTGGACGGAGATTAGTTTGAAGGAGATGAAATTGATTTGGAATAATATATAAAGAATTTATTTTTTATAAACAAATTCACCTTACTTTTTGTTCACAGTGTTATATATATATATATATATATATATATATATATATATATATATATATATATAAATTTATCAAAAGTCTTTTACGCGTAATATATAATATAATGTATTAAAATATAATTAGTTATAAAATAACGTTTAAGTACAAAGGTAGCAAAATTACAATGCATGCTACATAGAAGAGACCGAGTTTTGAATACGACAAAGTGAAACCGTTTTGTTACACAATTTTCCATTAAAGACAGTTAGAATTGTGCGATTGTTTCAGTAATTCAACATTTTCAGGCATGATGGATTGCTTTGAGATGGCAAAAATGTGAGTTTTGTTATAAAAGTGATTACTTTGAAAATATGGCAACGAACGATATTCGGTTTTACATTCAAGGATTTTTCCCTTATTATTATTTCAAATAGATATATATATATACAATATATTACACAGAAGGATCCTTGAAATATTTACACATTCTAAATTGAAAAATATTTACAAGAATGTTGCATTTTTCATACTTTTTATACGATAGACAAAAGTTATGATTAACTTTCGCAATTACGTAATATTTACGTAGTATTACGTAATATAAGTATAATAGTTTTTGCATTATATATTTTTTGACAAATTATTAAAACTTTTTCTCTTAATTGTCTCTTTTAATGGAGTTGAGACATTAATTCTTTGTTCATCGTTCAAATATCTTTGGATACATTTTTAGTATATATCTATTTGAAAGATGTGATTATTTATATTACATTAAACGAAAAATTATATTTACAATATTATATAAATAAATAACTGCCAAAATTTTCAGAACTAATATTTGTTTTCTTGAAAATTCACCGTCTGTTTGTTATTTGAGAATCATAAAATAATATTCGAATACTATTGTCGGTAATCGCTAATCTAACGTAGATTCTAATTAAATTAACTCATTATTTTATATAATACGCACGATTTATTATCAATAATATATATATATATATATATATATATATATATATATATATATATATATATATATATATGTAGGTTAATTCTGTTCTTTCTTGATCAAAGCGATTCAATCTAATTCGTTCGTCTATTATTATATATTAGATTCAGGTCTGAAAATTATAGTTGAAGACGTGTCAAAATTAAAAAGAATCCAAACCGGAAGTATCCCTTGAAGATTTCGCATGTTCACATGATAATGGCTCCAAATTTAGAAGACTCGTGTGTGTGTGTGTGTGTGCATGTAACGCTACATAGCTAGTAGTAAAAGTCGACACATAAAACGTATATTGGTGAAATGGGAGTACTGAACGCGGACGCAGGCGCGTTTTACGCTACAATAAACGTTTATATGGGAAATATGAAGTAAAAAAAAAAAGAAAAAAATATGTTTTTGGAGACCCCTAGTAGTACCTCGGTCTGTGGTCATCTGTCACCGGTCACAAAGACCCATTTCCAAATGTCACTCCCTACTCACTCGGCCACTACACAACACCTCTTACTCTTTCGCGGTGAAAATTGTCACCGAGACTAACCGCGTCTTTCATTACCGACCTTTTTTTGAAATATAATGTAAATATTTTACATGCTCTACTAGCGAGCTTTCTTTTTTCACACACACACATATATATATATATATATATATATATATACAATATAAATATATAAAAAAAATTTAGAACGTTCGTTCGCTTTTGACGCCCTTCAACCCTCTGACCCCAACTGAACTCCGTTTTAATATTCCGTATTTACACGGCTTGTTCCCGTATACATCTAAATTTAAATCTATCCACAAAAGAGATTAAATGTACGTGCTACGTCGTGTGTGTGTGTGTATTATATATATATATATATATACATCATTCTTATGAAAATATTTTTTTTATTCAAAATATGGATATGCATTCATATTTCGCGAAATTAATTAAAGCGACCGACTGATAAAACTTTTATCGTCGCTTTCACACGTGATGCGATTATAATATGCCCGTGTTGTTCGGTAAAATATACACGTACGCTTATATAAATAAATTTATTTTATTGTTTTTATTCGCGTTTTATGTAAATATTAGATCCGATGTCAGAGGCATGCTCTGATTTTTCTGATATCGCTTTTGTTTTTCCGTGCGCTTAAAGCGGAAATGAATCAAGAAAGCTGTACGCGAAGATCTTTTTGAGCTTTTCAAGAGATCCGTGTCATAATTAATGATAAAAATATATAATATTCATCGCCTTCTCAAAATATTATCTATGATTTTATGTATATTTATATATAGTTCATTTATATTATAAATTCGTATTCAAGCGTAAAATATTCAACTTTTATATGACGATAGTGTAGTTTTAAATTAATTCTCTTAGTAGATTAAAATTTCTAGAAGTTTAATGTAAAGTTAAAAATTCAATTCTTTGAACATATAATATAATAGTATTTTACATCTTGAAAGAAAAGTTCAAATCTTTCAAGAATTATATATTCTAATTTTTCTTATAATATTTATCTTTTAATGACGTTTTTAATATTAATAATATATTTAATGTTTTAAAAATTTTAATGCGATCTATATACTATGCATATATACAAAATTAATTTATAATAGAAAAAAAATTGTGTTTTAAAATATAGTATAAAATTTAATTCATTCTCGACACATCTTCGTTATGTAACAAAGATAAATTAAAATAAATCTAATCAAAATTAACTTAAATATAATAATATTTCATTTCAAAACGGCAATATAAATGTCGACAAATCGGTAACATGGGACTTTTGATGTAAGACGGTTAAATTGATATATTGTTATTTTGGGGATGAAAGCCTTATAAAAATAAGTTGAAAGGTGGCTATTAAGGGACGTAAATTTATACATATTTACAATTTTAAATATATATATATATATATATATATATATATATATATATATATATATATATATATATATATATATATATATTGATATCAATATTAAAATTGTAAATAAATTTATAATGTTATACGAATATCGATTTTATATATTAGTGATATATTAGAATATACTACGTACTAAATTGACATGCTATTAACTAAATTATCGCAGGTATAATATATATATATTTTTCTATATAAACGGACAAAATCTTTTCATTAAATTAATTCGTCGTATTAATCAAGAGGCGGACTATTTTTGTAGTACATATAAACATACAATTTATGAGTGCAAGCGAAAGATTATTAATCTCATTTTATCATTTCTCAGAAGTGCTTTGTGATTATTATTTTTTTTTGCGATTATATATTTTCTCATTACGTCTTATCAAAGTGGGATGCTTTTGCAATATATAGAACATCGGTGAAATAAAAGTAAGTCGTTCGTGAATGTTACGATTTACGAAATTGTTGCGGAAAACATACAATGTTTTTATGTCCAATGAGTATTTCGTGTGTAATACATATTTAATATATAATGTGATATAATACTGAGAAAAATTGTCTAGTATATTAAATTATATTAGTATATAATAAATGAGTGAATTATGGGTTTTATGAAGCATACGTTTTTATAACAATTTCTAAGGTATTTTAACATGTATAGACTAATGTTCTATTTAAAAATAAATTATAACAACTAAAATTATATATATTTTGAAAGAAAAATTTATTTATAAATAACTGATCATATGTAAGGTAAGATTTAAATATTTATTATTATAACTTATAAAATAAATAAATTGCATTAGAGCAGGCATATCAAACACGAAGCTCGCGGGCCGAATGCGGTCCGTCAATACGAAAATTGGGGCCCATCGAGATGTTGTGCTGTCGTTGATAACATTTGTAAAATCAACATTTAAAAATAAATTTTGATTATATTAACTTGTATGTAGTTTCGTTTAATAAAATTGTAGTGTGCAGTTCAAATTATTTAAAACGGATATTTTAATAATCAAACTAGTAACTTTTTTTTAGAGTGCGGCCTACAACTAAGTAAATAAAAACTCATGAGGGCCGCAATATACTAAGAGTTTGACATGTATGCCGTAAAGGATTTATACAGATTCCACATATCGTCGGATACGGATCGACAAGACGAATCGAATACTGAAAACCGTTTGAGAAACGTAGTTTTTTTTAGAAAAATTATGACAATTTTTCGCATCAAAAATCGCGATTTTCAAACGAAAACGGAAATTTTCAACGTTGAATTGCAAAATATTTGTCGATTGGATTGAATTTGCGCATTAAAAAAACGAGAAAACGTCATTATTTCTCGTTTTTGTCGACTTAGTCATCAGTTCTTGAATTTACTATAAATAAAATTAAAATGTACTATG
Source organism: Leptonema lineaticorne (assembly GCA_024500535.1). Taxonomy (NCBI): domain Eukaryota; kingdom Metazoa; phylum Arthropoda; class Insecta; order Trichoptera; family Hydropsychidae; genus Leptonema; species Leptonema lineaticorne. The sequence continues at coordinate 2,498,237 of JANIJI010000060.1, forward strand.
TTATATAAGGTGTAATTAATTTATATGGTAAAAGAAATAATTAAAATATAGTATTCATAAAGGGAGAAAGATTTTAACAAACCGAAAATAGAATTATCAAAATTATACATATTTGTAGATTTTTCTTGGATATAGGCATTTGTAAAACGAGAAAACATTAATTTTAAGTCAAGAAAATTCCATTTTTGTTAACGCACCAAAAAAAAATGTTAATTAAAAAAGATGTCGGTTTTTAATTATGACTGGGCGTGTTGCTTGACGCGTGATTCGCTAATTATTGAAGCAATTTTCCAGCTTTTTGACTTTTTCGGAAAATTCCCCCCCCCCACCGATACTTCAAAACCTGAGTCGTACGAGAATGAATATTCAGCTTTAACGTCTTTTCAATCAATTATTTTACAAAATTCTCAGCAAAGTATGAATAATTATCGGGCTTACAAATTAATTACTTTTCGTTTTTAACGCACACACGTATTTTACTATTTGATATGTATGTATATATATATATATATATATATATATATATATATATATATATATATATATATATATATATATATATATATATATATATATATATATATATATTGTGTGTGTAAAACAAGGATTTGTTGACATGTTTAAAAAATCTTTCAACATTGTTTACTTTTAATCAAGTTACGATATTATACAGTAAAATAGGGATAAAATACAACTTATTTTCTTCTACAGTGTGTTTAACGTACGGAAATAATTTAATTTCGAATAAAAAAAATATTAACATTTTATATATAATATACAATATATTAATAATTGTTTTGTTTCCATTAATATTTTTCATCTTTATTAATTATTATTATAGAAATGTATCGAAACGAATTATATTATTAAATTCATTCTAATATATATATATATATATATATATATATATATATATATTTACAAAATCAATATAACTTTATTATTAAAAAATAATAATATTCGATTGATTAGTTTTGTCGTGATAATTTTAATCTTATTAATAATAATAGTATAATCATGAAAAGCCGTTTTGTGAATAATCATCATAATTAAGATTCATTACATATAATATTTTGTAAAATCCTTTTTAATTGACCATTTTTGTTTGATATTTCAAAGACGTCACGAATTTTAATCATAATCTCGTATTATATTATATTTTAACATGAAAATGTTTGAGGAAATTTTGCGAAATCTATTTAATTAAATGTAAAATTGAATTGTATAAAATTATAATATAGGTATATATATATATATATATATATATATATATATATATATATATTATATATATATTTTATATAGATGTGAAAATATTTATATGTCTGTATGTGTGTCATTTATCATAGAAGGCGATGAAGAGTCTACGTTGCATTGCATAAGAATGTTTCTTTTACGTTGCTTGTCAAAAAATTCCTGAAAAATTTTCAGGAAATTCTCCCAGTTTCACATATTGCACATTCGTAAAATTCTTGCAACGTTTGAATGCAATTTATTCTGTCGTCTGAAAGAATAACGTCTTGGCGATTTGTTATTGGGTATAATTTACTTTGCGAAATCGATAGCTGAATTTCACGTATTATTGTCAATATATTTGTTTTCAGTCCAAAATATAATATATATATTATTTTATCTTTAACAGATTAAATATGATAAATTTATTGACTAATAAATAATAAATTTTTAGTTCAATTTCTGATATAACTCTCAAAAACATCCAATTTTATCTAAAAAAAATATATATTATCATTATTATCAGTATTGAGAGATTAAATTAATAAAACATATTATAGACTATTGAAATAATTTGAATCAAATTAAATATTTTTCAATGATATATGTCATATAAAATATATTCAATCAGAGAATGGATTGAAATCCAATATCTTTCATGCAGTATTTTAAAGCGCTTAACGTACAAAAAAAAAATCTTTTAATAATCCAATATAAAAGAGCGACATTAAAAAAACCTTCATTTCTCTCGAGAATATTTTAGTGCTGGATTTTTCTTCTACAATATCGAGTTAAGAAAAGTGCATTGCGTTAAATATAATATACTCGTATATTTTATGTTCAAAGTTTCACATATTACAATACGGAACGTTATAAACCGTGGAGTTTTTTACATCTTTAAAGTTTCATAGTCATTTTATTTTTTTTTTTTTCTAACACGAATCGTTGACTAAATGTATAAAACTTATAATTTTTATATTAAAATTTTGATTTGAAATATTTAATTATAAAATGATGTTTTAACTTATATTCATCGTTTTTCAATATAATTGTCAGCTCCGTACCAATACATTTGTCTAGTATCTGAAACAACTTTTGTACTATTAGAAGTATTTATCATTAAATCCTTTAACAAATTTCAAACGTTTTCCACCTAGATGAGTCTTCAGTTAAGAAAATAGATTACAGTCAAAAGGGTGTTAAATCGTGTGCGCTTTCAACAATATACCAATTCAAAATTATCGAGAAAGTTAATTGTTGATAGGACGATATTGGGACTAGTATTGTCATAACAGATTCGAATTCCTTTCTTGAAGTTCGGCTACTATTGTTTTTGGAACCATAAATTTAAACAATAAAACCCCTTGACAATTATAAAACACTGTTATTAGGAATAAAAATCAGTATTAACGAGAAACTTCACAACTGATTGAATAAATATAACTCTGTAATCATAAAAGTAAGGTGAATTTGTTTATAAAATATAAATTCTTTATTTATTCTTCCAAATCAACTTCATCCTCTTTAAAGTAATCTCCGTCCGATAAAACGCACTTTTGCCAACGCTTATACCAGTCTTCGAAACAGTCGAAATAGTCTTTTTTCGGTATATAGCCTTCGAGATCTTCTTCGATTCTGTTTTTATCTCCACAATCGTATCAAAACGGCGTATTGAGTTTGCTGAATAGCCAGAGGTCGCACGGAGCCAAATCAGGCGAATACGGTGGTTGCGGAATGATATGAGTTGAGTTTTTGGCGAAAACGTCTCGAATGTTTTAAATGACACCTTACTTTTTGATCACAGTAGGGTATAGATTTATATTGGACGAATTGAAAATTATATCTAAAAAATAATTTAGTTTAAAAATAAATATTCATTTTAGATAAAAGATGTGTTTAGATATACATCGATATGTGTTTAAATACATTTTCAACTACGGAAATCAAATGTTGAATAGTTGTGTTCTAATCTATACTCGATGTCCAGTCGGTTATATTTAGTTCAATTTCCTATGTGACAATATTGAGTGATAGCGTTTATCATACAAGAGTTTTTCTTTTGAACTATATATATATATATATATATATATATATATATATGGTATATATATATATATATATATATATATATATATATGGTATATATATATATATATATAAATATATATGGTATATATATATATATATATATATATATATATATATATATATATGGTATATATATATATATATATATATATATATATATATATATATATGGTATATATATATATATATATATATATATATATATATATATATATATATGGTATATATATATATATATATATATATATATATATATATATATATATATATATATATAATAGTAAAGCAAAGAAATTTTTTTTTTTGTTTTCAATCAGCAATTTATCTCGAACGACATTAATTAACATTCACGAAGAAAAAGATTTTTTTAAATATATACACTATTATAATTGATCGATTTTTTTTGATTATAGAATGACAATGTGCTCTTCTAAATAATTTGTCAATAATAAAATTTGTGAAAATAAAATAAGGATTAATATTATGAATTTATTGTCGATGTCATTTATTTTTATATATATTGTTAATAATGCATTATATATTAATTGTATGAATTGAAAATATATTTTTTTCTAAATTTCAGACGTGAAACGTGCGTAATGTAGCGGTACCCATGGGACACTCATCGGATTTGAACGTGCTAGCCGCAAGCATTTTCAGGCTCATTCTCGGTAAGTGCAGATTATTAATTTTAATAATTAAAATATAAACGACGTTAATTATCCGTTATAAAAAAAAGTACACACACATATATATATATATATAATAATAAATAAAAGTCTCGGCAGTATCTTACAACGTGACGTGAACAGAGTAAAGGGGGTTTCGCCACCAGCTAGAAGGGTGCCTTATTGTAGCCGTATTGTACATTGTACTGTACGTCGTAGTTAATATACAATAGTGCGGATAGATATAAGTAGACGAAACGTTAGGGATGGTCTAAGTTATAGTACGGTGTAGTTTCGTATTGTTTGTAGGTAGGAGTGTGCACAAAGGGCGCAAAACTCGACTGCACAACCCTTTCATCTCAAGTCGCCGGCCGTTTAATTATTATGAAGAGTTCGCGCACACCCTCTTCACAGTCGCGCATTTCAAAATGCTGAATTTCTCCAACTTTACACACTCGAATGTTACTATTATTATTGTACGAGTGTAATTGTCGACTAAAACGTTTCGATTAGCTATGGATATTCAATTTTAAATCACTTGATATTCGTATACATTCAACCGTTTGAATTGGGGAATACATATGTTATTCAGTATTATTAATAAATTTTTATGTCATATACTAAATATAGATACGATCTATTATGAAATCTAGGACTAAATTAAAAAAAAATACAACATATCTCTTTTGGGGTCAGAGTATACCCCAATGATACGTATGGGGTCAGAGCATACTCCATCGATACGTAACTCCGACCTGGAAAGGTTAAACTTTTTATTATTGTTTTAACGACATATACATCTCATTTCAATTATGATAATCATAGTGCATAATAAATCGATAGTAGTATTTTGAGTGTAATTATTTGTTTCTTATAAAGTAGAATTATCAATGGAAATATTAAAATAAAGTCTTCTTGGAATTAGTAAAATTATATGATATAATATAAATAGGAAAAACAAACACTTTTTTATATTCTATATTAATAATGATATTTTAATACATGTATACAAAAACAATATGTTTTATCTTCAGATATATAGTTTGTCGGTTTTAAAATATGATTATCGCTTTCATTCCTTAGTACATAGGCAAGGATTATATAAATATATAAAATTAGAATAATGATTAATAACAGCGAGAAAAAGTTCACCATTGACCTGGAAAGATTTTAATTTAAATTAATAATTTTATTATAATAAAATCTTTAAAGAATTAAGATATAATATTTTAATTCAATAATGTTATTTATTAAAAATGGCATAATACCAGTTTTTTTTAATATTTAAAGCTTGGCAAAATTTTGAAATGCTTTTATTTGTTGAAAGCTTCGTTTAAAAACTACTAACCATCACTAATTACTTTTGAGCTATTAAATATTTCATTTAAAACTGCTAACAGTTTTATTTATAATCTTTCATTATTTCATAATATTTTTTTTTCTATCGTTTTCGCTTCATAACATCGTAACTTTTAATTGTTTTTCTGTGATATAATAATAAACTTTATAATGTAATAAAATATAAGACATCACATTTAATATAAATTAGAAGTATCTTCAGTCAAAATAAAACAATAATCTTATTCATTTTCCACAATTATTGGCAAAGAAAAGCTCATCTCTTTTTTATAAGACAAGAAAATCCACGCTAAATCTCAATTTAGCCCTGTAGAAATATAACTATTGAAATATTTTTTAATGCCCTCTCTTCGTGCGGAATTAGACGTGTATATTTTTTTTCCTAGAAAATTATATTTGGTCGCCATTTTTCTTTTGAGTTTGTTGCAAGGCGAACCTTTTTTTTCAACTCACTGTATATTTCATATACATATACTATATATAAAAAAAATATACTGTTATGAAAAACATTGCTTTTGAGAGATTTCCATTAAGTTTTTATCCTTTTCATTTTGTTTTATTTCGTTCGCGCATTCAAAATATTCAAGAAACGTTTTCGCGAACACAAGTTAATAATATTGCGATCTAATTTTTGTCAGAGCCGAGAAAAAAAGCGCTTTCATTCTTTTTAATTAATGTGAATAGAATAACTTTTTATTTTTAATTTTATATACAAAATGAATGGATTCATAGACGAATTTATTCTCAATATATAGTATATATATATATATGATATTTTTTTATACGATAAATTTATTTATACGATTTCCTAATAAAAAAGTATTTATTACGATGTCGAATTTTATATATATATAAATATAGTGTACGAATTAAGCTTTTCACGATTCGCTGTGGTTGTGCTACCTGTGTGTAACGACTTTTTAAATTATTAAATACCAATTCGGATTAATTTAGTCGAAGCTTAAACAAAAATAAACACAAAAAAAAAACAAACCGTTCGTGGGCGCCGTTGTTATGTGCGGAATTTTCTCGGCCGCGACCCCTTCGGAAAATCGGTACGGAAAATGGGGTGCGTCGGATGAGAAGAAAAAACGCATTTTTCTCGATTTTCCAGAAAAAAAAGATGATAATTCGATTTGTAAATGATCGTTGTTTATGGTATGTATATATAAATATATATGGTCGTCGATTAATCTATTTATCAGAAGTGATGCGTTTGCTCGATTAATCGATACGCGAACGCTCGTTTCGTAGTCGGATTAACGAGCGGTCATTTCGTTTTCGTTTTGATTAAGGTTTTTTAACGGAATGCTAACGTGTTCGCTTGGCAATTTCAAAAGTGATTTTTTTCCACTCGTTCCACATATCGCAGAAGAACGATTAATGCTTTTTAACGGTCGTTCAGTGTGATATATTTTGGTGATTTTATTTAAGCGAATGCTCAAATTTAATGTTTCATTTGTTTAAGCGATCCTTTGATGCCTTCGTCTCATTCCACACTTTGGTTTTTCCGACATATGTATAAATATATATATTTTTTTTAATTACGCTCACGTTCAATTCTATCTCGATGTAAATTTTGAACATGTTTGGAAAAAAAATAGAAATACATACACACCTTTCAAATTCGTACGCTGATTCGCATTTCGAATACATTTGTTTTATCATACATTTTTTTCTGTGGCGCTTTCTACGTAGAGAACGAGGAATATATATATATATATATATATATATATATATATATATATATATTTACACATTTTTCCGACCTCTTCCTCCGTTTGGAAAATATTCGCAGATCGATTAGTATTCATAAAGCAAGTGCCGTTTGTGGTCATTGATATATAAAAAAAATAGGTTCATATCCAGCAGCGGTTCGTCCTTAGAAACGGAAAACTATAAAATTTACAATTGAAAATTATATTATTTTTATATTACACATATAAAAAACTTATATATTTTGTAGCTTTAATATAAAAGAATATTTATCGTAAATAATATTTATACAATGTAACTATAGAAATAGTACAAAATAATTATTTGATGTTATCATATAATATAAATAACATGACAAAATATTATAAGAGAGAAAATTAAATAATCAAATTTATACGAATATATAATAGGATCATGAGCAATATATTTATCATATTCTGACATAAGTTCACTCTTAGTATTCCCAGAACAATTGGTAAAGGTTCAGATCGTCACAGTCAAGGGAATTGTTTAAACTCGGATATATTTGTTGTTTAGCTAGAAAAGAACTGAAACATGTAAATCATTGTATTTTTTGATGAATTTCAGAAATGTGTAGCAATCTCGTAAATATTTTTCACGTGCCGCCGCTGTTTTCATCGTGACAGCCTTATTGATGGTTGCATATTTAAGCGTTCGTTGATTGATAAACATTACTCGTCTTTGAACTATTCAAAATTTTAATATTCATAGCAAACTTTCACCGTGAGCATAATACGATAGTAACCGTTTCGTAAAAATGAGCGTAAATTATGTCACCGGGCGCTTCATTATTTATTTTTTGCCAAGTTGTTTTCGTGTAATATATATTCAAATCGAGCGAAATTTTAAGGGTGTAAGTGCCGTGAAAGGGTTAGAAGTCTCGGCGGCGGTTTTAATCGATTAAACCTAAAGCTTTCGGTCTCATTCTTGGGAGCTTTCTGCTGCCGACGGGGGACGCTTGTGGTTCATCCGAAATTGTTTCCAATAATGAAAGTCTTACATTGAACAATCTTGCAGTAATTTTCAGTTTAACCGGAAGCCGATTGACCAGGATAATTAATTTCGGTGAAAATACACGGGGTCTCGTGTCATGTAATTAATACGTCCGTCTTAAATCGAATGATATAAAATTTATATTTAAAATTACATTATTCCGCGACTAATAATGTGATGGTTGTAATTTTTCGCCGGAGGCGAAATTCTCGTTTATTTTCTTTATCATTTCGTTATGTTTATAAAATAGTTATTTATCCATATTTGGTTGGCCTACATCGAATATTAAAGTGACCCTTTAGTATTCCATCTTTCCTATGTAGCTCATTAGAGAAGTAATATGGCTCTCTTGGGATACACGTGGCCTACGTTGGAAAATACGAGTCCGACTGGTTCTTTGGAAATTTTCCATTGTTCAATTTTTGTTCTGATATTATTTTTATATTTCAATTTTGCATACATTTTTCATGATTTTTTTTATTTTACATATACCTGTGTAAATATGCTTTGAAAACGGTAGTATTTCACAATTAGAGAACTATAAATGAACGTTGATTGTTATAAATGTCCATAAACAGAATATTTCATTGTATATATATATATATATATATATATATATATATATATATATATATAAATATATTAATAACTTTATATAGCAAATAAATGGAACAGTGGTCCCTTTTTGTACACACACACACACACACACACATATATATATATATATATATATATATATATATATATATATATAATATAGTTTAATTTTTACTTTATCAAGTTATATATTTACAATATTTTATTCAATAATAAATATGATTAAACTATATAATTTCATTTTAAAATAGAATAGGTAAATAAAATTTTCAGAATAATTTTATTATATTTAACAACGTTAACTAGACTATTGACAATATTAGAATTTATACGTATTAATATGGATTTAATCTTCTTTTTTTAAATTAGATAAGAATTCTTCGTCACATATAAAGTTAGAGATTATTTTAACTATTCGAAAAAACTTCGAAAGAGAGTTAAATTGCTGTTTTCGAACTTCTTTCAAAGAATGGAAAGAATATAAAAAAACATTTATATTGCTACTTATTTTTTTGTGTCTAAAAAATTTAATTTAAGACTAGTTTTATATATGTAATTAAATTTTTCATATTAGATACTTATCAATATTTTTATTATAATATGGAAAAAAACTATTTCGCTACATTTATTTTTTATGGTCAAATATAAAAAAATGTATATTTTCGATTTATATACGGACAGCTTTAAGCTTGCCAATCAATCAGAACCAATTGATCGGTCTCGAAATAACAATTCAAAGGTTTTTCCGCACAAAAATATTTTCCGGCCGCGAAACAAAGCATTATACCTTTCGCCATGCCGTTGCGAAATAAACTTTTTTTTAACACTCTCATTGCCCACCCCTCGCGTTTATATATATATATATATATATATATATATATATATATATATATATATATAAATACGATTAAATTTTTCGCTAAAACAAAACGACAAAACCGAGCATTAACGCATAAAATGGGACGGGCGTGTTAAGTCGTTTTTAATTAACGTCTTTAATTCAACTATGGTCACCGGAATAGAGGTCTCATACTACGCATTTTCAACGTTTCTTCCCTCGGGACGACCGTAGACTTCTTTTGATGTGTCCGCGTTTGTATTGTGCGCATATAAAAAGTGTCTATAAAAAAGAGACCAAGTGGAATATTTTTTTTTGTGCCAAAGTGCGGTGGAAAGGTTAATAAAAGGCAATAAAAGAGGATTTTTTTTATGTATTTTTGGGCGGTATTAATAAATGCGAGAGTACAGCAAACAAAAATGATATATACACACACACACACATATACATATATATATATATATATATATGATTATTTTCATTCTGTCATAACATTGGTGAGATTTAAAATTATTTTTCATATATATATATATATATATATATATATATATATATATATATATATATATATATATATATATATATATATATATATATACTATGATCAAAAAGTAAGGTGAAATTGTCGTTTAAAACTCCCGGGCATTAGGAAGACAGGTAAATTGTAAATTATTTTTTCCTAGGTTGGTAGGACTGTCTATAATATTTGCCGAGTAGGTTTAATTATCTCAGAGTTACACGTGTTTTTACAATCCTCGGTTCCTTCATTACGATAATGCACCATGTTATATTGCATTGTTTCTTCGCGACATTTTTGCTAAAAACTCGACTCGTATCGTTTTGCAACCAACGTATTCACTTGATTTGGCTCCGTACAACTTTTGGCTATTCAGAAAATTTAAAAGGTCAATACGGGGACGGCGTTTTGACACGATCGAAGAAGGTCTTGAAGGCTATAATACCGGAAAAAGACTATTCCAAATTTGAGAACTGAAAAAAGCGTTTTATCGGACGGGGATTACTTTGAAGGGAATGAAATTGATTTGAAAGAATAAATAATAAAAAAAATATATTTTAACAAACAAATTCACCTTACTTATGATCACGGTGTTATTACGAATTAATTTTTATGATATTATTTTTTAGGTCGAATATATTCTATTATATATTATATATGAGGAAAAAATACTAGCAGTTTAACGCCCGACACATTTAACCTGTTATATTCAAGGAAGTAACGAAAGGTTTACGGGTTAATGTAAATTACGTTTTTATTGGCCGTAAAAGTGGCGATTAAAATAGTTCTTATTTTATACGATTTACTATTTTAGTTCGTTTATGTCGTTCCGATAGTTACATATTATATATATGAACTATTCTATAATTTTGTGCAATAATACAACAGCACCTGCGATAGTTTAATCGTATACAGTGTGCTTCGAGTTCAAATCTTGATATACCTATAAATGCAATTGTATATACAATTTTATAAATATATATTGATTTATTTATTTAAATTAATTTCATTAATTTTGGAATATGTTGTGAATTATTTTCGTTTCATTATTGGATGACGACGGCTACAAATAATAACTTTGAATTTGACTAATTCTTATTAAGTGTAATTTAATTATAATATCATTTTTCTTATTGGATTTTTTCATTCACTCTACTGTGGATTATATGATATAAGACACTATAATGTTTAGGACGTCTCATAAAATGTCCGAAATATACCAATTATATAATTCTATCATATCTATTGTCTTCATTGTAATTTTGTTATTGACTATTCATATAGTCAATGTGAAATATTCTATGATTCCACATTTTATACAAATAAATTTTGATCATTTCAATCAAAATAACACTAGAAAAAAATAATAACGCAAATCATTACAAATATTTTATTATAGAACGACCTTTTAAATCGTCAAACGTACCACGATACGAAAATAAAAGTTCCCATATTTCCACATCGCATTACATAATTCTCTTTGTTATTGGGCGCATTATTTTTTTTTTGTGCCCTCGTCGACACATAATATAATTTTTTCGCATTAAATGTATATATATATATATATATATATTTGAGTTGTTAAGCACACACATACACATATATGGTATATACGATGCGATTTAACAATGTTTCGTAGCAAATCTGTGACGGCATCTCACCGCTAACAACAGGGCGAAGATTGATCGCGAACGTTTCTTTAAGGTCGTAAGTCCCGTTATTTCTTACATATCTTGCACACAAAAGCCTTTTCCTTATGCGATATCAAGTTTACTACGAGTGCGGTTCCTCACAAAAATAATATAATAATTTATAAACGGGCAAATTCATCAACTTCACATTTTGCACAAAGCAACACATACGCCATAAATGCCGGTAACGATTCATATATGAATATTATTATTATACAATATAATATAATATACGATACGTTAATCCGTATACGTTTTCGCTATTAAAAGTATTCATTATCGAATAAATATGATACTATATACGAATTCATGTATATAATAATGGTGTAATCGTTGATATGTACGATTATCTTGTGGCCGTGTTTGAAGTCAAAATTCGTGTAAATATAAATTTGAAGGATTACGTGTCAATTTTACAATTTTCGTGTAATAAAAAATATATATTATATTATTGTCAAGAGAATTAAATGAAAATTTGATAACAATCTCACAGTAATATTATTTAATAAATGTCTGTATTGTATTGTATTTTCTTATTGAATAATATTAAAAATTGTTTTATAATAATGATGGAGCGTAAATATTAATATACTTATATTATTTGTTTATTCTTAATTTAAAAAGTCATCAATCTTTCAGTTCGTAATGTTATCAAAAAGAAATTTTGTAATGTATCAAAATTATTAATGTAGCAAATTATCTAAAAATTAGTTATAAACTCGTCGATTTTATTATATTATTAAAAAAAATAATTATTAAAGTGTTCATAAATATTATCGTTTATTAAAAAATACTATTTTTGCGAATTCTTCTTATTTTGTTTATAAAAGATTATAATATTTTATTATGTCAAAGAAAATATTTGGGTTAAAACTATATACGAGAAAAATTGTGTTAAAATTTTTATAGTATTTATTTTTCTTTGTTAAATTATGTGGTTATTTTCATATAAGAATATTTTATCTAGAATGAAAAATATGTTAAAGTTTAAATTTATATATTATTATTATGTAAAGTGGCAATTGATAATTTTAACACACTTTTTGCGGGATTGAATTTAACAATGATTACGAATGTAGCGGACATATATTGAACAAATTTCAGAAAATATTTTTTTATTTTAAAAAGTTATTTCAATTTCCCGCATTTGGTATCAGTATTTCGTAAACATTAATTCCAGTTTCCCGCATACGGCGCATGGTACGCGTAGCATTATAATCACAATCACCCGCAGATGATGTGTTAAATACGTTTATCGATTTATTTTATATATTAAAAAAATATTTCAGGATACCATAGAAAAATAAAACAAACAAAAATTAACACAGAACGATCGCAAATAAATAGCGCATACTACACAATACTGTAATATATATATATAAAGCGTCCCCCGAACGATCGCCGGTTCTTTTCACATTATAAATACGACACAATATAAAATGGCGTTGCTAAACATAAAAATTCAAAAAGAAATGGCCGCACATTCACAAAACAAGCGGCGATGTCGGCAAACATCGATAAGGTGGTCCACAAACATATCGCGAATATGTTGTATAACTTTTGGGAAAATATATCTTCACCTCGTGTCAGCGGTGGCTGTTAGATATTGCGACTCGGCGTAGATAAGAAGAAAAACGTATTAAAAAGTTTTTCTCATATACGCGCCGTTTTTGCAAAACAACTTCGTATTGGAAAAGTAACGTTGAAAAAGAGGTGGAAAGCGTTCGGTGTGAAAAAAAAATTTTTTTTTCTCTTCCACATGAACTGCTCTACCACTTCGCGTTTACCTGTGATTTTTAATGATGTCGAATACGTTACATATATTATATTTATTTTTTCAATATATTCATTCAAAGTTCAATATATTATGATATTCATAAAAAATATAAATATATATCTAAATATTTAATAAGAGGTTGATGACTCAATTTTTTTTTAATATATTAGTAAAGCAAATTTTTCGTATATCTAATCCTATTATTTGTTTAACGAGACTTTCTAACCGATTAATGATAAAAAAGTAATTTGTAAGCATTCGTTTTACTTTTTCACGAGTTTTGTCATTTTGTAACGTTAGCTATTTTATATATAAGATCTGATCTTAATTTGAATTTAATACATATTTTTCCAATTTACTACTGTTTATAAAATTTCAAAAACGCTACCGAAATCCAAACAGTGCTTTTACAATAAATAAGTAAATTACTATTAATTTTATAAAATACAAGATTTTCAGTATATACAAATAAAAATATTATACGACTGGGATTAGGTTCTTTCGTGTTTCAAAAAATCGAATTATATTGTAAAAGAAAAGTATAATAATTCCGCGAATTTAAAAAATAATAATACATTATAAATTTATTTAAATCGCATACACCTTAAAAGCTCCTATTTTCGGATCAATAAATCGCGTTATGCAAAAAAGGTTCATTTCTGTCCCTACGTTGTCCTTTTTTCGAAAAAAAAGAGCATTCGGTTAGTTGAACTATAAATGAAACGTATACGAATTCTCATGTGAATCAACATGTATTTTAATAATTATCATATCAAAACTTTAAAATTACTAAACGTCATATTAACCTATTATTTAAATTACTTTTATAATTTTGAATAATATTTTAACTTTAAATTGTGTATAAAATTTAATGTTGTTGTTGTTAGATTTTCGATTTAACTTTTATACGGACAAATAATTTGAATATTTTGATGCACTATTAAAGCCGTAATAATTAGAACTACGACTTAATACGCCCAAATATAAATTTAATAGTAACATTCTTTAGTTGATGCTGTAATTAAAATTTTAACGAACACAACAATTTATATTTTCATAGTTTTCTTTTTTTTTCTATACTGCTCGGTTTATAGTTCGGATATTGCAAAGTTTTTTTTTATATTTTAAACTTGATATCGGAATTTAAATGTTAAATTTTGATATCGGAAAATTCAATCATAAGACCGCAAGATTTCCACCCTTCGATTTAAGACCATCGTTTATTTACATTTAGTGCTAACATTTTCAGTCATAAATATAAGTGTAAAATTTGTCCGTAAATATAAGCAATTAATCAAAGTATTACGTTTTCCATGTTGAATGTAAATTATGAAAATGTACATAATATAATTTACAATGGAAATTTCGGTCGCTTGCAATCAAAGTCTAGTCACAGACAGAAGTGATTAGATGAAAATTTGTCAGAGAAGAGAGAAATTTGTCAGGAAGGTTCATATAATACATTTGTCCGGTTCCGTTTTTGATGAAGTGACTTTGTCGTATGTTATGTTCGGTTTGTTGGAGGACCATAAGTAGGCGGATAAGTAGGTGGGTCGTTTTGCAAAAGCGTCCCGATGGATCCTTGCTAATATTATAATAGAAAGCAGTTCGCCGTTGAAACGGTTATTGTGATTTATTCGTCGGCTCGTTTCACCAATCTCGGTCATCGTTAATGAAGTTAAATTTCGTGTCCGCGAAAATTGTACACAGTCGACGCGGAAAATTTGTCAACACGTTTTCCGAAAATAATATTCGCAATTTGGGAACCGCTCTCGAAATTTTTGGAAACAGGCCGCCACTTTATTTAATTGACACACTTTCAATAAGACTTGACGTTCATCTGGGCGGCGGCGTCAGAAGGGAAGTTCCTCTTCTTCGCGATCTTTTGTGGCCGATACAACAAAGAGAGCTCGTTGTTTCCCTTGTTTATTTTTCGAAGATATTTTTTTTTTCTTCTTCGCTTCCATCGTTGCTTCGGTTATTTTTGTTGTTGTTGTTGTTGTTGTCGATGTTGATGTTCTAGATGTTTGTTGTGTTCGATGATTGCGAATTTTCATTCACGCGATTATTTCGTTAGTGTATAATATAATACAACATATTTATAGCATTCAGATATGCAAGGAATTATGATTTTTTATTTTATATTTTTCATTTGCTCTAAAAAAAACAATATATCATTCAATATTTTTTCTGTGATTCGAAAGAAAAATTAAAATACTAAAATTAATATATTAAAAAAAAAACTTAATGATAATTTTTATAAAAAATATACTACTTAAACTATCTAGTTAAATTTTGATAAAACACAAAAAAATAGATAAAGTTTTTTCATTTTATTTATATATTATATTAAAATATTGATGTATGCGTGTTAAAATAATTGATTAAATTTTATAGCTATATTATTTTATATTAATATGAAATAAATCGTTCACGTTAAATAATAATTTATAGATTTAATACGATTGAATTTTAAATTAAATTTATATCGCAGACATAATGTAAAATATTTTATACGCACGAAATACAAATATTAAACAAATTTAAGCCATTTGGCAATAAATCATATGAATTTATAATCGACGTTGTGTATTCTAAAATCTGACAAAATAATAATGAATTTAACCGTCGAAGAATATTGTGGTACTGAATTTATTTATTAATTAACTAATTAACCGCTTCCATATCTATATATATATATTTCCTGGTTTAATCCATGCATGTGTGTGTGTGTGTGTGCGAGAAGACGTTTCGTGAATACAATACATTATACAAAGTTTATCTGTTCGTTTATAAATAGTTTGGACTGAATAAGATATTATCAAGTCTGTTTGTTCTTAAATGAGGCATAATACCTCTACCGAGTCCCATTATCTGACTATTTATATATTTATTATGCGAATATATAAGATATAATTATCTATTTGACCTCTTCAAATTTCTTTTATTTTATAACATTGTGAACAAAAAATAAGATAATTTTGTTTATAAAATTTAAATTCTTTATTTATTCTTCCAAATCAATTTCAACCCTGTAGAATGTACTTTTGCCAACGCTATTTTGAGTCCTCAAAACAGTCGGAATAGTCTTTTTCCGTTGTAGTCTTCGAGATCATCTTCGTTTCGGTTTTTATCTCCACAATCGTGTTAAAACAGTGTCTTTCGAGTTTAATGAATAGCTAGAAGTCGCACGGAGCCAAATCAGGCGAATACGGTGGTTGCGGAACGATATAAGTCGAGTTTTTGGCGAAAAAGTCTTGAAGAACTAATGCAATATGATATGGTGAATTATCGTGATGAAGGAACTTATTATAACTCGGAGATAATTAAACCTTTTGACAAACAGACGTTCGGCAAGTATTATAGACAGTTCTACTGACCTAGGAAAAAAAAATACAATTTATCTGCCTTTCTAACACCCGAATGTTTTAAATGATAATTTTACCTTACTTTTTGATCACAGTAGTATATGTATAATATTATATAATAAATTATAGAAATATTTTTCGAATTGAAAACAAAATTGATAGATATTTTTGGTCTGAATATATAACAGAAATATTCGTTGTTCTAAATTAAATTTTATCGTTAAGTTTTCTTTTCAGTCGTTAAAACTCGTGAACGAACATTATAATTATAATGATTCTTTTGGAAAGATAATGCGGTTGTTTCTCATTCGCGAGAAAGTATTTGGTAAATCTAGACGTAAACTCATTAAATAGAGAATATTATTTCGTTAATGTTACATTTAATACAATTTTAATTAAATTGTGCAATAATTCGGTACTGGTGATTGAAATAATTAATTAATTTATAACTGATAATCAACGATAACGTTTGTATTTTTTACTATATTACAAAAAAAATATCGAATATTGTATTATAAAACGAATCTTGTATTATATGGTAAATTAAAGATTTAATCAAGTTTAAAAAAAATCGATTTTTTCGAAATTATACGAAAGATTCTTTTCTAAAAAGCTTATATTCTGTTGATTTATTAAATTTATTAACAATATAACAAAAATTTGCATTAAAAAATGTTTTTTTATTTAAAAAAAAATACATTGTTTTCCGAAAACTTTTTTTGTGATGAATTTATATTTCGGCAAATTGTTATTTGATTTACTTTTTACGAGAAAGATATTATTTATTATATTGATAAATTGTTTACGTAATTATTTTTAGTCATATTTAATTTTATTAATGTAATTTTTAGGAAAAATAAAATACGAAAGAATTATATATTTTACTTAGAACGATTTTTTTAATTAGTTTGATTATATTTAAAATATAATCACATTTTTTTGTATTATTCTATAATTTTCAATCAATGATCAACTCGTCATTTTTATGTAACTAATTAACCGCAATAAGCGAAAATTATTTGTATACGAACAAAAATTTCAATTTTAATGTAAATGTGGATATTTTCATTTTCCAATATTAAAATCGATATTTAGTGAATTAATACTATCTGAATGTATATTGTAATAAATATCAAAATTATCTCTCGGTGAATTTGATATTTTATGTAATAAAATAAAATTATTCGCATCAAATATAAGTGCTATCGGTAAATTTGTATCCAAAACGTTATTATAAATAAAATTATACGTTGTATAATTATGTAATTTTGACTGATCTTGTTTATGAATTATATTACAAACAGAATTTCCGTTGTAAATTTGCATTTGGAAAAAGAGCAATAAATTTATATAAAAATAATATATATTTTTTTTGCGATAAAATATTGAATACATATCATACTTTGTGGATCGTATTATTTATATGGAATAAAAAAAATCAATACGCATCATAATAATTCATTATTTTCAAAGCGAACTCGTAAAATTCAGAAAGAGTGACCCGAATCATTCGTATTCGTGGCGATTTTCCACCTACTGTTTTATTTTATTATAATCGACCAGTGTTTTTCAAATATTTCCATTTATAATATCGTCAATTATCTATATTTAAAAATAATAGAATAATGAATGAATAACGAATTTTTGTGTGCAACATTTATATATTGTTATTGAATTATAAAATTTTCAATGTTATCTTTGCTCTATTCATACTTTTATAAAAATAAAATATAATTTTTATTATATGATTAAAATAACAATATTTTTATAAGTAAAAATATATTTATAATACGTATTCAACTAGTTCTTTGAAAATATTTTATATTTTCATCAATCATAAAATTGTATTATTAAACATACTTTCATTTTACTTTCAAATATAGATTTTTACTTCAGTTCATATTTTTAAAAATATAATGTATTATTTTTTTTAAAATACACTATAAAAATATTAAATATCAAAAATCAAATATTAAAAAAATAAATCATAAAAATTGATAGTAGAATTTGCCGTTCGACCTTGTAAAAAATAAATCAATGTTTTGAAATTCAAAAGAAGGTCTCAGATCTATAACGGATGTATCGCTGATTTATTTATCTACTATTTGATATTCTATACGAAATATTGATAATTTATTCGAAAATAAAAATAAAAATAATAATAAAAGATTAAGTGATTTTGAAAAGGGTTTTAAGTGTTATCAAAAGAACGTCTATTCGCCGTATAAGAAATAAACTATCAGTTTTCAATAAAAACAAAGAAGAATATTTTGAAATAATTTTACGTTTTTATATTCGATATAATCTTTAGATTTATATATATATATATATTTTTTAATATTTCGAATAATCACATCGATGTTGTTGAAGCAGAATTACAAACTGACTATGAAAGGATTTATTATTATTATATTAATTCAAACATTTCAACATAGTCGTATGACATATTATATTCAGTACTCTAGAATTGTAATAAATTTTAATTTTAACCTTATATTTTTCATGTCTTTTTTTTTTAATGGGACACTGTTTAGGAATTGTCGCCTTGTCATGTATGCGGGTTTAGTACATATCCTAGTGGCGCAAACTTCAAGTCTCAAGATTACACATGTATCCCTCCGCATCCAACGGGTGAACGGAGCACACAGTTTGAGAATGAACGTAACGTATAGAGTACGTCTTTTTTTTCTATATATATTTATATATATATATATATATATATATATATATATATATATATATATATATATATACCTCCCTTTTTGAATAAAGTTACAAAAACTGAGTAAAAACGAAACGATACAGACGTCCTCTACTCTTTACGTAATAATACTGGGATGTATTTACACCCTGGCTGATTCAACACCGGCTTACCGTCGTCAGGCTTTCTGCTGTGTTCAGACGGCACACAACCTTCTGAAATATTTCATTTTACCAATTTGAATTTATGGCCGGTTTTCTCCTTTTTTCCCTTCCCCCCCCTCCTCTCCCCATTTTGTCGAAACATAAAACAGATAGCTCTATTATTCGACTTTATATTTTTTTACGGCGCTTCGCTCTCTGCACTCTCGTTACGTGCTAAGTTCTCGTTTTTACTAGTGGAGTTTTTCCATTTTATATATACGCTTGTTGTATACGTCGGAATTCGATAGTAAATTTCTATGGTGTAATTCATCGTTCGCGAAAGATAGACGAAAACGATGGGGGATGAAAGCGAAAGAAAAAAATCACCCCGTTCGAAAAGTTTCGTTTTTCTTACTTAATGGAAAATGCGGATAGATAATAATAATTTTAATTTCTTATATACATACACACACACACACACACATATATATATATATATATATATATATATATATATATATAATATAAGAAAATCTTGTAGACGTGTTTTGAATGTTTTTTTTTTCACGCGTCTATTATATATTTGTGTGCGTGCGTGTGTGCGCATTTTCCTCTCGAGGCTTGATATTATGCCTAAAGCCAAAGTCGGCCTTTTCACCTAAAATATATATATTTTACTAGAAAAAGTGGTAGGAGACGAAGCGTGCATATATTAGAAATTGATTTTTTCTCTATCTTCGTCTTTTTTTTTCTGCTTGCGAATTCGTTTAGACCGTGATGTTTCTTTTCACGCTCACCTGATCTTTTCCTTTTATTATTGTTATTATTTGCAATAAAATTTTTAGAAGAAGAAATAAAAAAAAATGGTCGAATATTAACTTATAGTATAGAGTTCGTACTGTTTGCTTTTAGAAATAACCTTTTCCCTGCCGGTCTATTTAATTCCGAATTAAAAAAAATGTATGCCGAGATTTGTATTTACGAGGGGTTTATTCAATAATTTATATACCTTGGTGGAAAACTGGGATAGATGAAAATGATTATTTAATGTATTTTTTATTTTTTCTTTTTTATATTCTATAATATTTATTATTTATAAAAAAAACGACGCTTGTAAATTGATTTATAATAAAATATTTCATTCCATCGCAAGTAAAAGCTAAAAATTTTTAAATTTACATATATATATATATATATATATATATATATATATATATATATATATATATATATATATATATATATATATATATATATATAAAATTGTATAATACTACTGTGATCAAAAAGTAAGGTGAAATTGTCATTTAAAATTTTTGGGCATTAGGAAGGTAGGTAAATTGTAAAAAAAATTTCTGTCTATAACATTTGCCAAATGTCTGTTTGTCAAAAGGTTTAATTATCTCCGAATTACATGTGTTTTTACAACTCTCGGTTCCTTCTTCATGATAATACACCATGTCATACGGCATTTATTTTACAACCCGACTCATGTCGTTC
This sequence comes from Leptonema lineaticorne, assembly GCA_024500535.1. Lineage (NCBI taxonomy): Eukaryota > Metazoa > Arthropoda > Insecta > Trichoptera > Hydropsychidae > Leptonema > Leptonema lineaticorne. Next base: position 2,519,447 of record JANIJI010000060.1, read on the forward strand.
CGCAACCACCGTATTTGTATGATTTTGCTCCGTGCGACTTTTGGCTATACAGCAAACTTAATAGACCAATGTAGGGACGCCGTTTTGACACGATTGAGAAGATAAAAATCGAATCGAAGAAGGTCTAGAAGACTATACCGGAAAAAGACTATTCCAACTGTTTCGAGGACTGGAAAAAACGTTAACAAAAGTGAGTTTTATCGGACGGGGATTATTTTGAAGGGGATGAAATTGATTTGGAATAATAAATAAAGAATTTACATTTTATAAACAAATTAATCTTATTTTTTAATATCAAGGTTATATATTTTTCTAATATATTTGATAAATAAATTACGCCTCACTTTAAATATTTAGATAATCGTTAATCTAAATTTATTTATTTCAAGATTTAATTCTAGATACGGCTTTGATAAATACTGAAACTGCAATATATATTAATTTCAGCGCCATTACAATTCAAGCAAGTACAATCATTAATTATTTAAAACTATTTATAAGTTTATAGCTTGTTAATATATTCACGTTGCGGTCACGTTCACACCGCTTAACTTTGATGACCTACATAGAATTAATTTGTTCAAAGTGTTATTATTGTAATCATGTTGGTATTCAAAGTGAAAGAAAATTACGATTTTGTCGAAATAAATTAATACCCATTGTGATTATACAGTACTAAATACAATTTTACCATGATTCAGCAATTATTCTCTGAAACTTAACAAAACAATTTCTCTGATTGCTACCGTAACAATACGTAAACAACAAATTATAGTTAATCATACTGTCAAATTACACATGTTTAATTGATCATACAAATATATAAATATATATATATATATATATATATATATATATATATATATATATATATATATATATATATATATATATATATCATAGGGCGGACATTTGAAAACAGTTTCAACAATTTGTCAGTTTGTTGCGACTGTTGATAATTACATTAAAGAGAATATCTGCACAAGCCACGCAATTAATTTTGCACAAAGACGTCATATGAGAGTCGTCATAAACTTGAAAATAAATAGAGAAACAATGCAAAGACACACACAGGGTACGTCATTAATTAGCATGTGCTTCTTTGTGGTTTACGCGTTTGCGGCACAAAAAAAAAAATATAATGTGCGTATTCTTTTTTATTTTTATTTTTTTGGTAAATTTATTTTAATGCAGATCTCACAAAAAAAGAGGACATATTAAAGAGGATGGAAAACTCATTTTGTACGATGTGAAAAGTATTTGACTAATGGATTTTGTCGTTGCTCATATACGCCATCGGATCCGAATTATAAAAGAGGTCTGATAAAGCAAACGTCTTTATATATATATATATATATATATATATATATATATATATATATATATATATATATATATATATATATATATATATATATATATGGAGTGCGTAAAAGAAAAAAAAAGAAAAGACGCGCGCGGTAAAAAGCCATCTCGGTAGAATCGCTGATTACGAAAATAAAATAAAGCGGAAAAACTCGATAATTTAAACACGGAACGAAACGTCGAAAACAATTTTTAAGTGATGAAAGTGAGCGAAAGGGATAGGGCGGTGCGAGAAGGGCCGCGTAGGCGCCATTAAGAGCGATGAAGTGCTAATTTCGAAACATTCGACGACGCTCTCGGATCTCGCGTAAAACATTCGTCGGTTTTCCGTTTGATACACGTTTTCCTCTCGTTTAAGCCGTATTAATTTTCCCCTTTTGGAAGTGCTCGAGGCACTTTCTATAATTTTCATCCTTCCCGATTCACCTCTCGGCCGTTCCGTTTCATTCGGCGATTGAAGACGCCCTTTTCTTTCCGTCTTTCGCAGATACTAGGCGCCGGTGAGCGATTCTTCTTTCCCTTTCGCGCGCGCGCGCTTTTCGGTCGCTCGAATGTTACAAACTTAATTAATCATAACTTCATCTCGTCGTAATTAATATAAGTTGACGGAGAGTGACGGCCAGACAGCGGGCCGCGACATATTGGCCCAAAAAATATATATATATAACATATATCTTGTGCTACCAAACTAAGACGAAACGTTTCCATCTCATATCGTATTGTGGCAGCACGACACGTGCACATTTATTCACATACGTCATGTAATTACCGACTAATGAATTTTTTTTTCTTCATTCTGCACATCCGATGATGGATTGTTAAAATGACTTCTTTCCTAATGCACGGAAGATTTATTTCGTCCTAATCTGCTTAACGAATTATACAATTTATATATAATTTTATCTGTACAAATTTTCAATTTTGATTATTGATTAATATTTTTTTAGACACACTTTTTTATATAAATTAAAACTTATTTGTTTGTCCGGATGGAATTTTGTAATCGATTTTTCGAGCACTTTCCGTTGTCCGATTGAGCTGAAACTATGCACACTTGTTCATTCTCGATGACAATAAAATAATCAATTAATATATTCACAAAATAATTGACTAAATTAATAGTAATTAATTATATTGCTTTTACGATATAATTCCTAGATAGTTGTGAGTGTTGTTCTTCCTACACACACACACACACACACACATATATATATATATATATATATATATATATATATACACATTTATATTTTTCATTTTAGTACAATGTGAGAATATTTAATATTTGAATAAGCTGTTATGATTGTAGGAAAAACTATGAAAATTTTAAGATTTAAATGTCAAAATTTAATTAAAATAATTATCAAATCTAATTTAATAAAATGTCTCATACAAACAATCGAATATTATATTATGTATTTGTAAAAAGAAAATTCTATGAATTGTATATTTTACATTCAAACGTTAAATATTAAAAATATATAATATATAAAAAGCATTTACTAGTATTGTTCGCAAGAATCGAACGATTTTATCTCACTTTACGGTAAATTCCTTATTATATCGATAGCGATTTTCTCAAATGCGTTTCATTGTTCCAGAATAGGTACCTATCAGGAAGGTCTTCCGTTTTTTTTTGTCTGGGAGGAGAGGTGAAATAAAAAAAAAAGAAAAAGAAAAAGGAAAAAGTTATACGGTGATAAGTTATGTAGTTGAAAGATATTCGATCGGTATAATTCGTTTTATATTCCCGTTGAAAAAAAGTTTCGTTAACCTGCGGAGTTTAAAAATTTTTCGCTTCCAAAAATCGAAGTTATTTTTCCACCGTCGAATTTTTTTTTTAATCTTTTACGAGAATTTTTATGTAACTTCGTATAAATATATATTATATATATGTGTATATTTTGTATTGAGAATATGAATATAAAATCGATGATATTTCAAGGCGTATAAATCTCAATATATATATATATATATTTTTTTCGTTTAAAAAACTAGTTTCACTATTATTATTGAGTTATCTTGAATATTTTTGACAGTGTATATTTACGCATTTATATATATATATATATATATATATAAATGTAATTATACGTACATTTTAAAGCAAAACGCAATTTGTACGAGTTGTTTCTTCAATAGTTATTTTGACTGTTTATGCCATTAAAGCTAGATATCAAATTTAGATATACAGTCTAGAAAATTGAGTAACGTGATTTGAATTAATGCGGGTCGATTGTTAACAAGTATTTCAAATTTACTTTTACACCCCACGTCTACCGACTCCTATACGTTATAAATATTTTACACTAGGCTCTGTGTGTGTGTGTGTGTTTTTATTATTTTGAGCCCCCCCCCTCACATTATTTTTTTTGTTGTCTTTCGCCCGTCTGTATTTTTAATGTGCAAAAAATATAGAAGGAACACACTCGACAGTTTCACGGAGAGAAAAAAAATTGAGTGGAACATTTATGGTGGATTTTTCCGACATTGATGGATCGAGATATTTGTAGGGGATTGTCTCCGCAGAATCGAAAGTGATTTTCTTCATGAAAATTTTCTGACTTTTCCTTCACAGCCCTTTATCTTTATTATAACATACGCGAGTTATCAATTTTCCGTCACCGAAGTCCGCTATAAAGTCTTGCTCAGAGATGGAAAAAATATTTTTTTTTCTAGATGCGTCCTTTGATCTTAGATAAACATTTATTAATAGTGTTTTTTTTATACTACATTTTGTTTTATAGACATAGACAAATTACCAAACAATCAAATTTATACTATGTCACAATTTTTTTCATAATAAAATATTTATCCGTTATCTTACATTTTCATCTAGATTATTATATTAATATGATTTTCAATCTCAAACTAACTTAATATATTATTCAGTAATATATAAAGTATATTAAATATTATTATCAATTTCAATAAGAATGATTGTTTAAGAGATTTTATAATGAATTCTGATATATATATACATACATTGTTAATTATTCTATATATTTATTTATAAAAAAATAATGTGTATCGGTTTATCGTAAGCCCTTAGAATTTAATATCGATTTTTTTAACATCATTGTTAAAAGTATAATTTTCTTAATGGACCGCCGTCTCGCCGATGCGATTTAAAATTTTAAGATAGGAAGATTTATGGGATATTATACATGAATTAAAGTGGCAAAATAATATATATATATATATATATATATATATATATATATATATATATATATATATAATATATATATATATATATATATATATATATATATATATATATATATATATAAATATATATATATATATATATATATATATATATATATAAATATATATATATATAAATATATATATATATATATATATATATATATATAAATATATATATATATATATATATATATATATATATATATATTTATATATTGTAATACATTATTATATGTAATATATACGTCTATTTGTTACAGATTCTCAATGTTAAATATAAATGAGAATGACATTATCCGAAATAACTTGTAACCGCACTCATTTATCATGTATAGGTTAAGCCTATTTCACGAACTTTCCAATCACACCACACATATATAGTATATATATATATATATATATATATATATATATATATATATATATATATATATATATATATATATATAAGCAATATACAAATACAGTCAAATGTAAACAGGCAAAAACCTACACGTATACATTTACAAAGGTATAAATGATATTTGAATGTGTGGATAGTATACATATGTATATGAAAGAGGAAATGTATACAAGTATATATAAGTACGGAAAATGTATATATGTATATAAATGGACAAGAAAATCTGTCATACCTAGTAGAACGCGGTTAAGTGGTTTCGAGAAAGGTCCGCACTATAGAAAACCGTGTTAATCAATACGTTTTTATGTACAATCATTTTTTTTCAGCAAACTGTTCACTTAAATGGAATGACATGAAAGTGAAATATATGTGGGGTAAAAATATACATATGTATATATATATGGTATATAGTGCTAGTATAATATATAAAACAATTTATATATTGGTGAATAGCAAAAAGTCAATATTCATTAATATAAAAATATCCGCGATTTATTTATTCGATATCGTTAATGTTCTATATTAGTTATATAACAAATAATGTATCATCAAAATAAATGTAATTTCTGAAGATGCTTCATGTCTAAAATAATCTGAGATTTATTTCTATTTTTTTTTGTTACAATACACAATTATAATATTGAATAATGCTAACGAAGTATTAATTATCAAATTTATTAGATGTGAAGCTGAAATTTAAGAAAGAAAATTTTCAAAATATTTTAATAGTATTTAAATGCGATTATCAATTTTACTACATTATCTTTTTTTTCTGATTTTGGACTAAACTTAGTCATATAATAAATTTTGAAATACAACGAAATAGCTGCTAATAATTGATAAAAGAATAGTAAGCTCTTTTTTTTCAGTTTTCTCTTCTGCAAAAGCAGATAGATAGACAAAACTGGAAAGTAAAGAATGTAAAAAGGAATTTCAATGTTTTCAAAATGCAAAACTTAAAGTGTATGATAAAAGTAGAGCTGATATATTGTATGTCAAAATGCCAAAAAATAATTTTAAAAAGTTAAATTTCCACTATTTTTCAATGCAGCGGAAAACCGACATTACTTTCCTTTGAGAATAAAAATGAAAATTTCTTGTTTTTTTAAACATTTTCTTACAATTTATTAATTCAAAATTGGAAACTTTAGAAATTCTAACATCACTTTACGTGTCAATCAGAACTATTTTTTTTCATGAGATTGTATTCTATGTTTTTTCACACTTTCTTTGTCGTTTTTACTCACGAAACTTTTAGCTAATATATGTTCATCATTTATCTCTTCTTTATACTTTGAACCCTTAGCTTTTTATTCTCAAAACCTCAATATATTTTTTGAGTCAGCAATTCGTTTATTTTCTTTCTATATATGTATATATATATATATATATATATATATATATATATATATATATATATATATATATATATATATTTGATTACTTATATAGAAATTCCGTTTATTATTATTTGATTTTGTAACAATGTTAAATTATATAATTATTTCTCGTTTGTCAGAACGATCTATTTTATTATTGTGTGTACTCTATTAAAATTTTGTATAAACGCAAGATTCTCAAAAGATAAATAACATTTATAATTTGCCACGAGCTTTTCCTCGGTTTTATATTCAAATTTATCGTTTTAGCTTAGTTTTGTTATTATGTATCTGAAGCTGTATTTATATTAGTATTCATGAATGCTTTCATATTTTTAATAAGCGGAAGCATAAAAGACGCTCTCTAATGCATCATTCCTTTTGCCATCTTACATTATATAATAAAATATAGGTAATTTCCGGTTTAAAAGTCATACATTTGCATATATTTAATCAGTCACGATTATTGATTTTATTTATTTTTTCATATTACAATTTTTACATTAGTCAAAAATTATCTTTATTATTCGCGTACGAATGTAACTATTTTTTTTTATCGAAAAAAAATAGTTTTATTCCCGTTTTTCGAATATGAAACGTTTGTTCATCCCAACAACTATCAATATATATGTACGCTTTTTCTATTCAAAGATACTTTTTCAAATATGGACCCCTCATAGTTGGGGAGCGATGTCAGCGGCAGATTTTTGAAATATACACTCAATAGAGAAACCATCCAGTTCTCTTGCATATCATATTCAAAGCGTCTAGGCTTTATGCTAAGAAGACCCATTTCTAAGCTCTCTATGTACTGTGTAACTTAAAAAAAAAGTTATTTCTCTATGTGCAAAAGTTGTGTGCGACCGCTTAAGAAAAGTTCTTGCGATTAGGTTTGATCTTTTGGATCTTCGTATTCCGGCCTCTTTTTCTTTTCCTTTCCTTCTGTGAAATTCTATATACATATATATAATATATATATATATACATGGTGAAAACTATCTATGTGCGTATTTAATATCGATTTTTTTTAACGCGTGTGTATGTTTGTTTGTGTTAAAAGCTCGACGATTTTCGCGAAAATAAATATTTTCTTTTGCTATATACTAGTATATATTATTGCAAGCTTTTGAACGCGAGCGTTTTTATTAAGCGACGTCGAAAGTTTCAATTATCTTGACTTTAATTATTGAAAAAATATTAATTAAAATCGAAATCGATTCAACTTGTATTAAATTCATAGACGTCGGTTGTATATTCTGTTTGTGACATATATCGATTCGCGTTTTAGGTAATTTAATACTTTAGTAATTAAATATTTCAAATATATATATATATATATATATATATATATATATATATATATATATATATATATATATATATATATATATATTCGCCATTTAACGTCAATATTCATTTTGATCTCAATAAAAATATATTTTAAGATTTTAATTTTTTTTAATTTAAAATATAAATTAACAGATTTTCTGTTGTATATTGATTGAATTTTTATTATATTTATCTGTATTATTTTCATCGTTATTAGTCATAAAATTTATTTAAAAAATGTAATATGGAATAAAATATGTAATTATTGATAATATTACTTTTTCAATTACTTAAAATTTATTTTTTATATATTTATATTGCTTTAAGAAATTAAAAATGTAATTGCTATATTATTTAAAACATAATTTCTATATGATTGATTATTTTAGTTAAATGTATAATAGTTTTCAGAATTAATATATAGATGTTAACGACATGAAACAGTGACACTCAATCAGTTCGTTTTTTTAATATTTTTACTGGTATTTTTTTTCATATAATATTAATGAAATACTAATTATAAATATCATAATTATTTATAATTAAAAAAAATATGGAAAAGTCAATCGTTACATATTGAATTATGTATGTATTATATCAGAGTTTCTAAACCTGTGGTACGCAAAAAAGGTTTCTATGACGGAAAATATAAAAATTATATATGTTTATGTGTGTGTGTGTGTGTGTATATTAGGGGTACACTAATAAAAAAAATTGAAAACTGCCGTATTATATAAAAACGTGAAGACAAACATTTATAAAAATTTTCAAAACGATCACAATATCAACAATTACAATAATAATAATTCAAAATAAGAGAGGGGGGCATATAAATGGCTGGGATGTATTTATAAAGTTTATTATGAGATTGCCGTGTTTTTGATTTATGAATTGATGTGCGAACGTGGGGCACATTTGCGGCACGAAACGGCACTCGATTAACGCGCGCGCTATAGCGGGGTAAAACGTTACGCATAAAATACAATTTATTACATTTATACGTTTAAGAAGTGCGAAAATTTGCAAACATATTAACGACATCTCGGCAACGCGGCATACAAAACGTCGGTCGACCCGATAACAAAATTCGCGAGGTGTTTTCGCTCGCGACGCCATATTACAATAATGGCGGCTCGTTAACGCGACGCATTCCCATTGTAAATTATAATTACAATTGTTTTGATTAACACGGTAAACCTACACAGTTTTTTTAACGCTAATTATTATCGTGAGAGTTTTTTTATAATATTCATAATTTTCTTTTAATAAAATATTATTTTTATTACATTGCATTCACCTTTTCATAACATTCAATTCACATGTTTAAATTAAAATAAAATATTTGTTACGAATTCGATTTTATTCTAAAGATTATTCTATGCCATTTTACTCGAATATGATTTCTGGTATGTGTCTACCTCAAGTGACTCAAAAAAAGTCCAATTTTCGATCACTTTTTGCCGAAATTAAGACCGTATGTTAATATTAAAGTAACAAATATTGTTTTCCAAGGTGTCAATTGATAATGAATTATCAGCGTATAACTCAGAGACTCTATAGTTCCAGAAAAAATAGTCCAGTGGTGTTGAATTGAATTTTGTTAGCCTGCAAACTAAAATCTTCCATAAAGTGGTTTGATGGACACAGTTCCAATTGTCGAGCACCAAGCTGAAAGGACTAATTTGGGTCTTCTTCAATATTAAGCTCCATAATGCATAGCAATTGTGTGAAGTCTCTGATAACGCGTGTTATCCTATAGAATAAAATTAATGTATAAATAATATATAGTTATTCAAAGTAAAATAGACGATTATGTTGGTCGTAAAATGTACTAACAGTTCGATCTTATGATTTTCATAAAAATTTGCACAATTTGTTGGCGTTGTTCAGATATTAGTCGATACATGATATAATGGCATATAAAATGAATAACAAAACATGTAATGTATATACATATCAAAAAATTTTAACATAAAATTTTATACGTTTATAAAAAAAACACCCTGTATAACGGTATATTTTTCAAAAAAAAAATGTATTTAAAAGTTACGGTCAGAGTTAACGACTCGACGATAAAATTAACCGACATTCCTAAATTTAAAAGAGAAGTTCAAATTCCAAAAGGACGTTGTTCCAGTTGTTGTTTTATTTATTTTTGCCTGCTTAGCGTAGGGCATTTCGGTGTATATACATTTTTTTGTACTTTCTTCGCCCTTTATTTTTAAGGGTCAACTTTGTACGTCAGTAATTCTCGTTCAATTCTATTTCAGACATCTTTCAGTGTTCAGGCCGTATCTCATTTTTTTTTGTTGTTGTTTTGTTTTACTCAATTTAAAATCTGATTATTATCAAATAAGTTGTACATTTATATTTTTATTATTATGAAATATTTTCGACAATACATAGTAAACGTTTTAACAATAGAAACAATATACGAGAGCGGAATGTCTCGTATTTTTTTTCATATATTTAGCTATAGAATTGAGATATTATTTTTTTCAAATAAAAAAAAATATATATATCCATTGTGTTGTTCTCATTTTCTATATGACACTGATGCAATTCTCAGTGGACTACTGTCAGAAACATGTGATTTTTTTGGCTTTCATCGTTCTCTAGCTCACGTATAACGACTAGCATACGATATGAACGTGGGGTATTCTTGAAAAATTAATATGAAATATCTAAAAATAAAATATAATATTTTTTTTCTATAGAAATATAAAAAAAAATCAAATAGAGTGGTGGAGGGAGGAAAATGTGAAACATTCAAAATCGTTATTGTCGATCAAAATTCGCTTTTATGTATATCTTAAAAATTTTTTTCGTTGCGATAAAAGCTCTAAACGAATTCGATAAATGCTCATACGTGTAAATATATATATATATATATATATATATATATATATATATATATATATATATATATATATATAAATATAAGATAAAACGATAATTAAATATATGAAAAATTAAAAATAGGATAAAATAATTCTTAATAATTATTATTCATATTTTCATTAAAGGAAAATAAGGTTCAATATAAATATATTAAAATATATAATATTAAAAAAAATATATTCTAATATTTTTATTAGTAATTTCTGGAATTCTTATTAATTTCATGAAACTGTTTTCGTTCATACATTAAACAATTGACCTTTTTAATATTAAATTATTACTATATTATAGTAAAAATAAACTGCTTTTGATTTTTTTTAATATATTGATATATGAATATTTCACGTTAGATATAATTAATTTATAGATATAATAAATATTCAGGGTTGTCAGCCTTCGTTTTTTGCTTACTCAGCAGTTATTTCGAAGATGAATCTTTTCTCTCCACATTAAAGAAGACGAATAAAAAAAATATTTCTCTACAAATATATTTGTGGTTTTGAAATATATAAATTTATGAAAAATATTCAGTTTGGTGCAATATATAGTAAAAGAATATTTTATTTAAAAATATAATAAAAGGGAATAACCTTGGATAGCTTTTGGTACATCTTATATTACCGATTGTATCTTATATAAATTTTTATATCTTTGGGTATATTGACTTATCAGTCAACGTGAAAATGAGATATTATCGTAGAAATAACCTTCTTCAATTGTTTACTTAACGAACTAGTGTCAGATTTCTCATAGCAAGTTTAACTACCATGTTGCCTCAATCTTTCATAAACTTTGAATAGTTTCGCATTTGATCAGGAAAATATCACATATAGTGTTTTTCAATTCAAATATTTTAACCTGATTTTACCCTTGTTTACCGAGGAAATACATTGTAAATTTAACTCGCAAAGTTGAAATATAAAAAGGATAAAACTACGTGTGTGTAACTCAAAAACCGAAAAAATATTATAAATTCCTTTTCTAAGGTATAAACCCTTAGCGTTGCTCATTTTTATTTTTTGGGGAGACACGGGAGCTCTTTCCCTTTTATCACTTGTCAATCGGTGCGTTGTATTCATTCGATCCGGCTGTTCTTTTTCTTCTACTTTTTTTTTCTACCTTTTTCATTAAATCGTCTTTCTTTCACTGGGGGGTAAAATCAGATTGCAGGTCGGGCGTGTGCTTTAAAAGCACGGTAATTTGTTTTGTTAAGCCTCGGCCGATAAGGGGTCTTTCTAATTAGAGAGAGGCTGTCGGTCCTTCGGCAGCCTTAATGACTTAACTACATCGCCGAAGGCCTAACGACTCAAGTTTCGACCTAATGTCAACTCGCATTTCTTACACTTTATTGGTTTTGGCTTGTCTGAACTCAACTCGCGAAACAAAACCGGCGAGAACCTTTTTTTTCCGACGATTAACCGCTTCCTCTAACGGCAAAAACGACTTCCGCCTCTAACACGCATTTTCCGTATATACACCCTTATGTACATAGAACAACCCCATTCATACACACGTATATAGGAAGTACGTTGCGGGGCCGATAGCTAATATTGAACATTTCTATTTTGTCACTCTTGAAATGGCTTAAGAAAATTGCTCGAACCTGGCTCCAAAATCAATCTTCACTCTTTTTTTTCCGGCATTCGCGTTTCTTATGTATTTTTTCATTCGAATCTCGCGCTCTCTCTTCTACCCCTCTTCACTTTAGGGTGGTTTCATTTTTATTTTCGCACGAACGCGAATGCGCATTGTTCCGATTTTATCTTATTTAATGAACCTACGTTTATTAATATAATGAAAATGCTCGATTCGAATTACCGTTATTTCGGTATGAAATGCTTTGTTCTCTGATCTTGCATTATAATATAATATAATACATACAATAGCCAAATACGGTAAACATATAGAAAATTCAGTTCGTTGCCAACACGTATGATATTTTTTTTCAGCACAGTTTTTAGTTTCATGTGAGAAAAAAAAATATAATATTACATACATGCCAGCATAAATATTTATGTCATACGGCCGTAATAAATTACATAAAATTACAAGTCATTACGTCACTGTTTTCGTCAAAACTTCCAGTAATAATTTTAATGTGAGCAATATTTAACTTCTGTCACAATAAAACGGATATATACTATATATATATATATATATATATATATATATATATATATATATATATATAAACGTGTATTCTACGAAACTTTTCCCACTATTAAATATGATAATATATGATGGCATTTGTAACTTTTCATAAGTTATATGAACACGCCCGTTTTCAATTCTATTCGTATTGTGCGATCGAAAAAAAACTCGAATAAATATAATCTATTTTTACTATATATAATGTATATGCATAAGAGATGTGATGAAAGTAACATATTTTTTCTTTTTACTTTCATGTAATTTTATAAATCATGCCGTCTACTTTTTGCGTGCGCTCGTGTATGTGTAACAATCTCTGCGCTACGATTCGGGGTGGGTACGGACGCGTTTCTAGATACGCCCTTTTCGTCGCTATTCGGAACAATCGCCTTCCAATTGGGAACCGCTATTGTCTTGATGTCTCAATTTTCAATCACCTTTTCTTCGGTTGTTCTCGTTTTTTTTTCTTTTTCTTTTTTTCTATTCTAGTTCTTCTTGTTCCCAATTCAACCGAGAATATTCGCTGTTGGCTTCTTATCATTCCTTTTCAAAATCGTGACCCATCATCCATCTTAATCTTGATATTTCGACTTTTTTTTTGGTGCATATATCTCTGAAATAGTGAAATAAAAGAAATCGCAAAATCTCACAAAACGATTTATTAAATTATTTTTTTTTAGTAAAATTAATATTTTCGTCGTAATAGAAAAATTTATATATATATATATATATATATATATATATATATATATATATATATATATATATATATATATATATATATATATATATATATATATATATAAATTATATATAAGATTTTTATCGCATAATATATTTTCAAAATAATTATAAATGACGTTTAATTTCAACATCACTTGTTCAAAGTTCAAAATTTTGATTGTATTACTTGAAGATGTTAATTTTTGATTAATAAAGTATTTATATTATATATATAAGATGAATAAATGACAGATTCTCAAACTTTTTTAAATAGCAAATTTTTATAACGCTGTTTATAAACGATTTTTATTTGTATGTTATAGATAAAACTTGATTATTTATATTTATATTAAATAATCTAAACTATTTATAGAAAATTAATAAATCAAATTTTATAACATATAAATTTTAATATATTCATTTATAGATTTTTAACTCGATTCTGTAAAATAAAAAAAAATGCAAATTTTATTATTTTGATTTTTAAACGATAAACTTACACATAAACTATTTTAGTATTGTACGAATGAATTAATTAACATTAATAATCATCAGTAATCGCTAGTTAATAATTAAAATATACATAAAATGAAAAAAAATATTCATATAATTAGAACCAAATCTGCCGTTTTATACACAAAAAAAATATAATAAAATTTTTATCGCGAATTTTTTTTTATAGATGGTTATTAAGACTGGGTGTCTTACGCCTTTATTTCTTTACATTTCAATTAAGAAACAATTAAAATTGACGACGTTTTAATACGTGAGCAGAAACAGAAATTATACTAAATATTTATTCACAACATTCGACGTAGAAAAGCCTTCGTTTATTACAAAGCCATTATTACACATCAACATACGATTATACATATATATATATATATATATATATATATATATATATATATATATATATATATATATATATATATTAATGTAATATATAGAACATATTCCACGAGGATTTATGTTTTTGGTACGATGATGTTGGTTTCCCTTTGAAGACGTTAACGGCTATTATAGGCACTTCGAATTTGATGTGTGGAAATTGTTCGACAATTTACAATGGCATAAATTTAAACAATCCAATATATCAAATGCCTGCGTAACTAAAAGCTTCATTGTTTGAAGAGGTCTGAATCGAATCTTAAAACGACGCTTTGAGCATCGCACCCGTTATATTTTATATCTATATATATATATATATATATATATATATATATATATATATATATATATATATATATATATATATATGGATAAAAATATATTTAACATATTTTTATAGGTCATATAATAAAATCGTTTAATACAGAATAAATTCGTATTATATTAAATCAAGTATTATATAGAAGAAACCGCATGTAAATAATACAAGCGAACAGAGTATAACGTTGAGTTGTTAGCTCGTGTATCTTTTTCGAAGTTGAAATTTGAGATGCGTCGTATAAGGGAGAAATATATATATATATATATATATATATATATATATATATATATATATATATATATATATATATATATATATATATATATATATATATATGCGAACGACGTAATAATATTGATAACATTAAATTTTTCTGAAAATGTGTTACAACGCGAAATAAAAAAAAATAAATAAAAAAATCTCTCTCCCATAAAAGCTTTTTTCGAAAGCGTAAAACAAACGCGAAGAAGTATGCGAATAATGTAACGCGAACGTATAAAAATTTAAATTTGACGTAATTCGAAAGCGTTACGCGCAAACAGACAGATTCGTCGACGTTTGTATAATATAAGCGTGTCGTATAAATATATATATATATATATATATATATATATATATGGTATATATATATATATATATATATATATATATATATATATTCATATTTATACGTAATTACGTGAACGTTTATTAAATATGAATATAAATTTCAGTTGTCGATGTTCGGTTTGAAATTATGGTTGTAAATTTTAATCAGACACCTAAATACTGGACTCGATTTAGATAACTAATATATATATATATATATATATATATATATATATATATATATATATATATATATTAGTTATCTAAATATATATATATATATATATATATATATATATATATATATATATATATATATTAGTTATCTAAATATATATATATATATATATATATATATATATATATATATATATATATATATATATATGTTTTATGTCAGGGATGTATAATTAACGATTACGTGTTTAATTTAAAATTTTATTATGTATTGTGAGCTGTGATATATGTTTATAAAATAAATTAAAATTATTTTAATTTTCTTTTATGACATAAATGGATCACATCGATTTTAAATAAAAATAATATTATAAAAATAATATATATATATATATATATATATATATATATATATATATATATATATTAAGTTGAGTAAAGGATTTATTTTAATTTAAATGGCGTAATTTTTCACATTAATTTTGTATCCACATTTACTATATCTGTGTGATCATGCATAATTTTGCTAATTATACACGTTTTCCATTTTATCAAATTCGCGGCGATAGATATAAAACGAAAAATATAAATTATAACGAATAGATTACAATATTAATTAATATTTAAAACCTCGTTAAAACTCTTCCTTTAGATATTTATACGTATGAAACAGTATTTTTGTTTACCATACTTTATGTTGGTCTTAACGATTCTAATCTTCTGGGATTTCCGCACATAAATAAACATTTGTTAGTTATAATACAAAATGAATAATGAAATTTTCTACGAAAATTAATATACTTAATTCTTCTTGAGTAGAATATTGTTTCTTTCGCAACGTTTTATTAATCTATTTTTATCATGTTGTTATAAACGACATGCCAAATTTCCGTTCAGAATACAATATAGTATTATACAATATTTATAAATTAAATAATACAATATAAAAAGATTCTTGCGATATATCTTTTCGAAATATCCATATTTTCTTTAAATTTTTCAGTAGAAATAATATCTAAATCTTTAATGTGTATTTAACGAATTCACCTTGCAAAAAATATATAAATTTTGAAACTTAAAGAGGTCAGAATTTGTATAAATATTGAAAATTTATATTACATTATATCATATAAAAAAAAAGATTGATCGATGTTAATGTACTTTATAATAGTTTAGTCTAAAACAATATTTGAGCTTTGGTCTTACATTAGTTCCAAGTTTCACAGTGGCGAGTATTCAAAGGGTATGTTTAGTTACTAAAATGCATTTAATTTGTAGTATAATCTTAAATCTAATTTACAAGAATAGCTTAGTGCTTTACATTACTAAATAGTACTAAAGTAACTTACTAAGCATGCACTGAAAGTTAAAATTAAGGTTAGCGGGATAGCTTTAAGGTTGACCAATTTTGTTTTAATACTTAAATACAATTACAATTTAAATTATACGTAGTTTATTGTTAATATTTTATAAATTGAAATAGTTTGAGAATCTGTGTTATATGCTGTAGAATCGATGTTATTGTCAATATTTGCACAGAAATCAGAGCTTATTATGTAATATGTACTCGTTTCGTATTCCCATAATGAAATCTGTTCGATATATTTTGTACGCGAATAAGACAAAAGCCAACGGTCGTGTTCATTATAAAACATCGTCTAATTAACTGTACAAATTTTAATACACCGTTCGGATTAATCGCGCAAAACGAATGCGGCCCGCATTAATATTTAATTTGCGCACCCCTGTCTTAAAGCGAAATTTTTGGTACACGTTTCGGGACAAAAGCCACTTCGCCCAGAAGCGATTATATTGGACGTGTTTCGCAAAATTGCGGCATATTATAATCTTTGCCCCCCATCTCGTTGAACCCGCTCTCCCCTACTCCCTCTAGGGCCGATATTTATTGTGGATTTACCCCGTTTCAACCGAAATATATTTTTACTTTAAAGTGAATTCGATCGACGAGGCGGGTTTAGATAGGGCGGAAGTTAAGGTGGAACGGAAAGGGAGACGAAGAAGACGACGACGAGTTTCGCGAAAATTTGTCTATTTTACCGAGACGAATAATAACAATAATAATAATAAGTGAAAATTCGATTTGGAAACCAAAGATTTTCACTAATTTTCCACTCGTGTTGTTCATTACGAAGGTACGTAATACCGTTATAGATACACGTATGTTTCAATTAAAAACTAAATCACTTTCGTCGTTTTATACGATATATATATATATATATATATATATATATATATATATATATAATATTCACGATTTTTTGTATAAATATTAATATCTATATTATTATTTAATTTTAATTTTAGTAATTTTAAAATAATATTCGGTTAAAAGCTTTTTTGTGTTTTCAATTTAATACGTTACACGATATATTTATTACTATTTTTTTTATAAAAATATTATTTTAAATAATGTATAAATATATTATAAAAATATAAATAAAACCGGGAAATAAAATGAATTTAATAAGCCGAAATGTTTTTTAATATTATTTTTAATACATTTTAAATGTTGATATATGATATAATATAAAGATCAATAATATTTTTTTCATATCAAATGAATTTTTAAAATTATTTTAAATATAATATTATATACGATTTATTATTTATATATTAAATATTATGTCATATAATATAATATTTATATTATGAAATGAAAATCAGGCATTGATGGATATAATATGATATCGTTCGGGGCGATATTTACTAGTAGATTATGACGTAGAAAAAATTATCGTATTTCATAAACAATTATAAAACATATGGTGATATCGTATAGAATAGTTGGAATATTTTTTGTATATATTAAAAACAAAAATACTTTTCTATATATATAAAAAATAATGTGTGTCTGTCTGTACTCGACAGATTCAAAAACCATACATCAAATCGCCGTGAAAATTTGGAAAATTATTAGGTATATCCCCGGGAAGGTTTTTGATATTTTTTTAAAATCAAATTTCAGATTCTAGGCGCTCTCGAACAAATATCTCAAAAATATCAATAACACAGCTATAACGGGTACAGCTAGTACATATATATATATATATATATTTTGAAAATATAATATTACAATTATACGATATAGAAACGCGTATGTAAGAAAGAAATGGTTGGGAGGGGGGGGGGTGGAAAAAAGATGGGAACAATTCCCACATTTCGAGGAACCGAAAACAGAATCGAATCGCTTTTCGTCGAGCACGTGTCGCCCGCAAAATATACGTAAACGGTTGAACGGTCGAATTTTGCCCGTTTGAAATATGTTAACGGAGTTAACATCGGTGAGCCTTTAACGGCCGGGAACGATTTCTCAAAGTATCCATTATGATCATTATTGTTATTGCCGACATCCATCGCGCGGGTCCCGTAATTGGGTCCCATCCGTCGCCGAGGGTCCCAACCATTACCGGCTGACATGATAGCGACACAACACACTATGCTGCCATCGTGAAAATTCATGCCGCACAAATTCCTCTTAAGAATATCTAATGAACCATGAATGCGATCCGCCGTTTTAAATTCCATTTATTTATTATATTTTTTTTTTTCCTGTCGTCGCTCTTCTTATATTATATATATAAATGCGGTTCTTTTTCTTATATATTATTTATATATATATATATATATATATATATATAGAATATAAACCATTCTCTCTTTCGTATCGTAATAAATATCGCGGGACATTTTTCACGATTCCTCTTAGCGAACGGCGGCAAACAAGGGAAACACACGCACCGTATTTATTGAAGGTTCACGCATGAATGAACACAATATTTTCCCGAGTCACAGAAGAGGTTTCTCTGCAAATTTAAATCGAACGTTTTATTTTTATTTATTTTTTTATTTTATATATTTTTTCGATTTGTTACTATTAGTTCTATTCGGTGGAATGAATTTTGCGCGACCGAAAACGGCGGATGATCTTTCATAATTGTAGGGAAAATTTGCGAAAGCGAAACCTTTTGTTCGTTTTTTTTTCTTTTTTTTTTTAATACCAATTTATCTCATCTATCAAAACTAATATCCTTTGTATACGCAGTTATCTCGATCTGTATAAAGAATAAATATAAAATATTTCATTTTATTTATAATTTATAGAGCTTGAATAATACGACCGTTCTTATTATTATTTTATAATTTAAAAAAAGTATTATATAATATTTTATTATATGTCGTTGTTTAAAAGAATATTTTTTAGTTATTTTTCTATTAATTCATCTAATTTAAATTACATCAGTAAATTCTACACTCGATGTATAGAAGAATTTAAACGTTTTTAAGTAAAATGCATATATAAAATATACTGTTATGTTAATTATTTATTATTTTTATTATTTTATACAGAATAATTACATTTTTTTATTTAATTTATAAATAAAAAATTCCTTCAATATTTAATAAATTATAAAAAATATAAATATTTATATTTTACAGTTACGTCGCTTATGTAACTTTGAATTTTTAAAATTTAAAATTCGTTCGTTTAACTTCATAAAAATTATTTTCAAACTAAAATAAAATTATTTATTTTACAAAAACTTTCTTTGTATTTAATTAAAATCAAAAATATGAATAGTAAATAAAAATTGTTTCATGGTCATTTTTTTTTAATATTTTATATAAAAATAATTAAAATGAAATCATATATTTTTCAATACAATATAATATTTGAATAGAAATTCGCTTAAAAGTTTTACATACAAACAATGAAATATATATGAAGTTATTTTTAGTGTTGATTATTAATTATGTTTACGAATTTATTATATTCAACTTCAAATCGTCAATTCTATATATAAAATATATATAATATAAGGGAAAATTTCGCTTTTTTGCGAATAATAAGATATTATTTAAAATCACTAGTTTTCTCGTGCATTATATAAATCACGAAAAGGTGAATTTTCTTTTAGCGGAATCGCGGAGATTTTTTCTCATTACTTAAGGGTATAAATTTTGAAAAAACGGTCGACTATGGTAATTTTAAAATATTTTGCTCATAATTTATCTTCGAGAAACGTGTTAGGTAAAAAGCGCTTTAAAACGATTAAAATCGATCCGCGGCAACACAGAAGAACGTTAGGTGACAACTTTTTCATACCTTTTGCCTTCAACTTTTAGTGGAAAATTCTTCAAGATAACGAATTTTCACATCGAATACGACATTTTCCTCCCGTAAGCATAACGCGATATTTTCTGTTCAATCTTAAACTTATACAATTTTTATTATTAATTTTTATTTTATTTTAAATATGTTTAGTAAGACTTTCATACACTTTAATATTTTATATATGATATATCGATGAATTTTATTATTCAGTCTACTAAATGTATGAAGAATTTTTTGTTTATATTTTTTTAACCCATCGTATTTCTCGTTACAATCGGCTTTCTCGGAATACTGTTTCGATATCGTATATACTAAATTTTGAAAGACGACAAAACAAGTTATATAATTCTGACTTTTCCAGAATTCTGTCGTTATTTTCAGAAGAACATCATTAGTGTATACTATAATACTACAATTCGGAATTAGTTTATCTTCTCTTACTAATTTAATTGAGCTGACTGTCCAAGTTTCAACGTTATATATAAATTCAGTTACCATTGCTATCGTATATTAACGTTTCAAGATTCGAACTCGGACTTTGAAATACATTGATCAAACAAACCTTATATTATTAACTCGTGCGTATCCGTCGATAGTATTATAGAAAAAAAAGTCTGAAATTTTAATATAAAACAATTTTTTTATTACACTTTCATTCTTATAAATCTTTTCTAGCCTTTATATATATATATATTGGCGTTTATATCATTTCGTTCCTTTTTGATGTCTATTTTGTATTTACTGCCACAAGTTAAGCAGAAATTCTACTAGTCAAATTTGTTGACCGTGTTTAACCCTTTATACTTCAATGGTGTCATATTGGCAACGTTTATATAAACAAATAAAAAATAATACGAATGTTGACATTTTTTATTTTATCACTAAATCTAACATATTATATATTATAATACTGATTTATTTATATTAATTTTATTTAAATATTTTTTTGAATATATACTATTGTGATCAAAAAGTAAGGTGAAATTGTCATTTAAAACTCCTGTGCATTGGGAAGGCAGGTAAATTGTATTTTTTTCCTATGTTGGTAGGACTGTCTATAACTCTTAGTTCCTTCATCATGATAATGCATCATGTCATACTACAACCACCGTATTTGCCTGATTTGGCTCCGTGCAACTTCTGGCTACTCTATAAACTATAAGAGATAAAATCCAAATTGAAATAGGTCATGTGGGCGCTACTGGAAAAAGACAATTCCGACTGTTTCGAGGATTGGAAAAAGCGTTGGCAAAAATACGTTTCATCGGACGGTGATTGCTTTGATTAAGATGAATAAATAAAGAATTTACATTTTATAAACAAATTCACCTTATTTTTTGATCGCAGTGTTATATCGTATTTGTGTTAAAACATGTCGAAGCATATTTTCCGCCATAGATAATAACCGATACGTAAACGTTAAAACCTGATCATCACAAGTGTCAGTTACAGGTGGAGATTGATTAATGACATCACTCTGGGATAACATCAGGTTTTTCTTCCGGTGGATTTTCTTCAGTTACGAGTGTCATGAGCGAATTCATTTTTTCCCCTTCGTCCAATGAAATAGGTCCGAACGGCCTGATAAAGACATTTGAGCCCGTTAGATCCTGACGACATAATAAATCGAGTCAACGGTCCATCAGATTTGTCACGGTTTTTATTGAAAATTTTTGGCTTTCTTTGGAAAACTCGGACACCCTTGTCAAAGAACATTTCTCAAAATGAGTGCAACGGTGCTTGAATTATTTTTCAACTCTTTTTTTTTATTCGTTTTCGCCTGTCGCTGAATATTTATTTTGAAGTATGTTTGATGTCGTCGCATAAATATCAAAGTTAAATTTTTATATAAAAAATTAACTAATTAATAGTACTGCGCTTTCTATTGATTTTGTTTTCTCTTCAGAGTTCAAAACAATGATTCTTTTACAAAATCTAGTCATAAAATGTATTTTTTATTATAAAATTAATAATTTCATATAAATATGTAAAAAAAATCAACATCAAAAATCTTGACAAAACTGTATTTTAAACATTTTTATACCAGCGACTTCAAATTTTTTTTACATTCATGTACCCCTTTACCTGATTGTTTCCTTAGTGTATACGACATAACACACACACACACACACACATATATATAATTTTTTTTCCGCCATATCTTTTTTTTTTCGTATTCCTAAATAGTCTTACCACACGTTGAGAGTTGCTGTTTTAATAATTTCCAAGCTGATAAGTTATATTAATTAATTAATTTCAAATAGTAACTTAATAATTTAAGGTGTTGAATTATCATTATAATATTTGTTATTCATTTCAAAGAGATTAAGTTAAAATAGATTTAATATAATAATTTTATATATTCTATTTGTATTATAAAATATGATTTCGAAAATGAAAATGTATATTTTTTATGAGAATAATTAGTTTTAAACTCAAATCGTGATTTATAGTTGAAAGACTTATGTTTCATCCCATTTATCAAAATGAAAAGATGTTATTTCATAATGAAAAAGCCCTTTAGTTATAACGTAGATTTTAATCCGATATCTGTATCATTATATAAAATATAGTAAGTAATTGTGATATATTTATTTTAATATATATATTATACTGTTATGTAAAAAAATATTTTTTTAATTTTTATATATAATTAATATGGCGTTAAATCGTTGTTTATTCAATATTATCTCGATTGTGAAGTTTTGATATTATCTTATAAAGTTATCCTTAGTTATTTATTCTTCGTTGTGTTATATTTAGAATTCAGTTACGAACAATTTTCAAACTTTTCCAGCTGGAAAATTTGATATGTCCCTTTAATTTTTCTTTTTAAATATGAAAAATAATAAAAGTAAATAAATTTAATTCAATATCACTCGACTGAATTGTTATATTCAGTATTTTGTACCAATTATTTTTTTCAATAATTTTATTCAAATTATAGAATGTTAATTCTAATTAAAAAAAATATTTAAAAAAGTTATTAAAATTATTTTCAGTTAATTTTTAACATTTCATATTTAATTAATAAACTCAAACAGATTAAAAATATTTATTTAAAATTAACGATGATTTAATACAATTTTTTTAACTCAATTTAAAAAAATATATATTATTTTGAAAATTGATAATAATTATACTAATTTATTCGTGTAAATATAATATATGCGATTTTTACATGAATCATGACAAAAAAAAATTATATTTTTTAATAATTTATACTAATTGACCGATCAACTATTGAATAAAAATGTTGCGTGATATTTTTACGATTAGCTCCATTTTGTTTTGAAAAGAAATATATATATATATATATATATATAAACTCATTGTTATACATACACATTTTCCGTCATTTTGTAGCGCGATTATCCCCATTTTTCCGTTTTTTTTTGTTGTCGTCGTTGTTGTTGCTGTTCTCGTGCGTGTTTTGTATTTTCATCTAATGTCTGCTTTTATGCAATTTCTCCACGTTCATCTGAGGATATATTGTATTCATATGTCACGAGAGGCAAACGTAAACATAGACAATAAAATAAAATAAAATAAATAAAAAAATAAAAAATAAAACAGAAACGTACCCATTATAAACGATGTATTTTTTATATAATTTTTATTCAAAACGTTGCCGTTGGTACATAGATAGCAAAATTGTGTCATTGTATCGCATGGACGATTTTTATCCACTACATTTCGTTTTTGGGGGTCTAAGAATATTCACTGCGATACTCACGTGTGGCCATATGTTTCTTTTGTCGCGTGCGACTGACGGAATATATTCGTTTTTTTTTTGTGCCTCTGACGAAAAAAAAAGCACGAATAAATAAAACAGAAACCGGGTACAATGGATACGGGAGGGTCGTTCGGAAAATAAAATGAAATAAAATAAAATAAAATAGAAAAAAGCGAGTTCGGGCGGGGTTGGGGTGGTTGATGGTAAAAAGGAAAACAGTGACCCCCGGCATGGGAAAACACAAAGTGAATTTATTCGAGTGGTCTGGTGTCCAGATTTGTGTCGTATGCTAAAGTTGTTCACCCCTCCCGGGATAAAATCTATTTTCTACGTACGGCGGAAGGGTGTTAGTTGTCGCGAGGGGTGTCTTAGGGTTGTGTTTCCGCCACGTCGAGATGGCTTTTCCGGTTAACCGAGTTGACCGAAGCCCGTGAATCTCAATGGGGGCCTCCTGTCAATCTTTGCACGCCTCGTCACTATATTCCTCTATTGCCTGAATACAAACATGTCACTATATACGCTTCAGTATAAATATTATACACACTCCATATATATATATATATATATATATATATATATATATATATATATATATATATATATATATATATATTTATATGTACGCGTGTGCTGTGATATTAACATATTCGGTTTTCGGCTGAAATACGTTTTTAGTAAGCCTTAGGTGTGCTAAATTTCAAATATGTAAGTATCCAGCATGTTTGCATCTTGAGAATTTTAAGTATAATTAAGATTACTTCCGAAAAAATAATCTTACCTTTAAAATATATATTAAATAACACTGTGATCATAAAGTAAGGTGAATTTGTTTATAAAATGTAAATTCTATCAAATCAATTTCATCCCCTTCAAAGTAATCCCCGTCCGATAAAACGCACTTTTGCCAACGCCATTTCCAGTCCTCGAAACAGTCGTAATAGTCTTTTTCCGGTATAGCCTTCGAGATCTTCTTCGATTCGGTTTTTATCTCCTTGATCGTGTCAAAATGGCGTCCTCGCATTGGTCTTTTGTGTTTGCTAAATAGCCAGAAATCGTACGGAGCCAAATCAGGCAAATATGGTGGTTGCGAACCGACATGAGTCGAATTTTTGGCAAAAAAGTCGCGAAGAACCAATGCAGTATGACATGGTGCATTATTGTGATGAAGGAACCGAGAGTTGTAAAATCCCTTGTAACTCGGTGATAATTACATATTTTGACAAACAAACGCTTGTAAAATATTATAGACAGTCCTACCAACCTACGAAAAAAATACAATTTACCTGCCTTCCTAATGCCCGGCAGTTTTAAATGACAATTTCGCCTTACTTTTTGATCACAATAGTATGGTATAAAATATTCGACTTAATTTTCATCATATATTATATATTGTATTGGATGTGTTAATTTGTTGAATACCGGAATATAGTCTATTATGTAATAATAGTTATAATTGATATTGAACTAGTATAATAAACAATAGATTTCAAATTCCGATTTCTGGATTTGACTAATAGTTAGTTCTTATAAGATATAATTTTATTTTAATATAAATGAAAAGCTGAATGAAGCTTTCTAAAAAATATAAAATAAATATGATGAGGTGTTAAATCTTTCATCGAACACTCAAGAATCGAGTGCAAACTTGTCGTATGGCACATTAAAGTTAAAATAAAAAAAAACCAGCTCCTGATAACGCCAAAGGGTGGTTTGATTTTTCTACAAGTGACGTTCCTCTACAGTATATTTCTCGTGTAATGTGTTTTTATCGAATTGTGTTAGAAACTTTAAAATCTTTCGCATCCCCGGAAGACTCTTGAAAATTTTATTTTGCACGAGTTTTATTCGAAATACTAAAAAGGTTTAAGTGTATTTTCAAGATACATAACATAAATCGTAATTTGATTTTCAACGAAAACGCTTTCCAAGAGATCGAATGTAAATTAAATTATTGTATATAAATAATATATAAAATTTCAATTAAATTCTATTATATATATATATATGATTATTTTATTCATTTATTACATGGACCAAAGATAAAGATCTTTGCGATTTTATTGAAAATTGGGTCAACAAGCACAGGTGTAATTAAGGATGAATGCTTCCGCATACACACTTGAATTCATTTTCTTATGTGGTTTATTCGAATATAATAATAATGCTCTATGAAAGGTTTAAGCCTGAATCAGTTCCGTTATTAAGTTTTAGGTATATATTTATATATAATTTTTGTAATATTTAAAAAATTCAATCAAAACTTAAAATCATCGAGCATCATTCGAAAATAATATAAATTAAATGTGATTCGTATTTCGAATAATAGTTTCATTTTTTTTTTTTTTTTTTAGAAAAGTAAATTTTAAACTTTATCGTCTCGAATACGAAATATTTTTAATATGTATTAACCGATAAATTCTTAGTTCTGACGTTTTGTTCGCTTCTGTTCTGAATGCGAACGTTTTCGGAGTGTTTGGTGTGTTTTTTTTTCTTCACGAACAATTTCTGGAATGTTACCCATGTAATTCTGCGAGAGTATTCCCAAAAAACGAATTAAATCGCTTCGTATTTACTATTACAATGCTTCGGCTTTTATAATAATATATACTAATAACAGCGACCGTTTTAAAAAAAATAGTGAATAAAATAAACGACAAATGAATAAAAATAACGATATTAAAACTTTGATTTATACCATTTGTATAGTCAAAGTGACAAAATATAAATTTCTATTGCGATATAATTTTAAATATATTATATATAATCGATTAATATTATTTTATTAACGAGAAAGCTTCTTATAATATAGCATATAGAAGGATTAATTATACGTCTATTGATGATGTTTAATCAATATAATTATATAATGCAATACTGTAATCGTATTACTGATTTAATTCTATATATATATATATATATATATATATATATATATATATATATATATATAAACGAAATTTGAAATATATTTAATATATGAAAATATTATAATAACATGTTAATAATTAACACAAATATAATGTTTGAAAATTCTTTGATAATAGTCGCATATTTTAACTTTTTTACTAATAAAATAAAATATTTTATAATTATATAGACAAGTTTGAATATGATGTATTGTAAAAAAAATAAATCAACAATTTGTATGCTCGAAAATAAATCGATAATTGTTGTTTTTATTGCTTTATTTTATATTACTATCCAAAATTGAATACGGTTAATTTTACAATCGAGATATTTAATTTTTACAACGACTGATATACGATATTGTTTTTTCTTCAATATATAATCAAAATAATATTAAGAAAATATTTTATATGAATATATATATATATATATATATATATATATATATATATATATATATATATATATATATATATCGTTTATATTATATAATTGATAATAAATTAAATGTTTTTACTCGTTATAGAGACGGTAATATAAATAAATAAGCGTATGAATGGTCAATATAGGAATTGTTATTACCATAACATTGTACGAACCTCCGGTGGTCCCAATTCTCGGATACAGCGCCGCAATATCACGATTATTTTTAGTTGGGCTGTTAATTTTGCACCCAAAATAGGGTCTAATTTCTGTTATAGTGCGCTTAATTATCGTCGCAATTATATCATGTACACGAAGGTTTCGAATTATAATTGCCATTGTACAATTTTGATGAGCGTGCTCGCGAAAACAAACGGATGAAGGCCTGTGTAAACACGGGCATTATTGTTGGAAGGTTAATTTCTTTTCATGAACGGCGGATGATGATGATGATGATGACGACGTCGACGATGATAATGACGACGGCGGAAAGGTATCCCGATAATCCGAATATAATATTTCGCCGGGCTTTAAAGGCAGGCGCCCTGACGAAATCCAGCTATAATATTTATGGGATGGAGTGATGTTTGAAAAGAAGAAAGTTGCTCATTGCTCAGGAGACAGAGCATTGTTTCGGCCCGGATTGCCGCTCCGGAATTGTTTCGGCACTGTTTGCTTTTGGGAAATGAGGGTATCGGAAAATGGAGTGGGCGCTTTTCATCCAGTTATAAAACTAATAATGGCCGGAGCTTCCATTTTCCGATACAAAAGGATCATCGCCTAGACGAGGTTTTATTTTCTAATACAATAAATACGACTCCCGCTAACACAAAAAAAAAAAAAAAACACTAAGCTCGTTCCATTTTCTTGTGTCGTACGGCATGAATAATAAAGTCGAAAAAGCTGTCCTGTTTTTGTGTGTTTTTTTTTTAATATGAAAAATAGTCGAATCGTATTTTGTTGTCTTCTGAGGGTTGTCGAGGGATTGATTGGATGCGAGTTTTGTTCTCCAAATATTCATATCTCAAATTTGCATTTAATCTATACATACATTTCTAATAAGAAAATGTTATTTCATTTTTTTTACATTATTCAAAAAAGAAAACACAATTTTTTACATCATTTCTATTATGCTATTAATCCGCATCGTCTTATTCTCTTCCATTCTTTTTTTTATATTATCCTCGCCTCGAACAAAGCGATAAATTTATTCTATTTACAACCACCATAATTTAGAGGTTCATTTTAGGCTTATCCATTCGTTATTTATATAATATGATATATATACGAAATGAGTCGTGCTTAAAGCTCTTGCTATTTAGATTGTAAATTATTTTCGGTGACGTTACAGCATTTCGTATAATTTTACTGTACCAACACTAAATTAACTTATTTCTTTTGCGATACATAGCGATTATGTAAATATACTCTGATGAAAAATAGTCTTTTAAGTACAAATAAAACTGCATAAAGTATATTCAAATATATTCAGTCTATATATATATATATATATATATATATAATAAAACGCTACAAACGAAACTTTTCTAGTTTAGTGTGGATTTACGCTTATATTTTGCACTAAGATTTTATATAAACATTTTCACTTCATTCATTATATATTTTATTTTTGTATAACGAGAAAACATTATTTTCAATTTATACTGAATTTATTTTTCAATAAATAATAATAATACGTGTTATATTTAACGTCAGTCCTCTTTTTATCAGTTCACACAGTGCGTATAAAACGATTTAGAGAAAAAAAAGCGCGTAGTTTTACATAATCGACGCGGATTTTCTTTTATATTTGAATTAGACCATCGGAAAAATAGTCTAGATT
Organism: Leptonema lineaticorne; assembly: GCA_024500535.1. Taxonomy (NCBI): domain Eukaryota; kingdom Metazoa; phylum Arthropoda; class Insecta; order Trichoptera; family Hydropsychidae; genus Leptonema; species Leptonema lineaticorne. The sequence continues at coordinate 2,548,932 of JANIJI010000060.1, forward strand.
TTTTTTTTGGAATTGAATTTTTTTCAGCCCTCGTAATATCTTTCGTGTCGGTCTATTGATCCGTTTGGCAAGTATGCGATAATAAAGTTTGGTCAACCCTGGCAAATAGAATTTGTTGTATTGGAAAAGCGGTTGAATGCGGGAAGGGTAACCTCGGTATATTTTCACAGCGTAGACATAGAATGGATATCGTTAAACCTTATCGTGCGTACGGCAAGTCATTGTGCTCGATGATTGTGTCATCTTTGCCTTAATTTGAGGTGTTCCCCGGCATCTTAACCGGTCTTCGGTGTCATCTTATTTAACTCCATCAAGGGACCCTTCCAGGTGTCCTCATAATAAATTCAAAGGTGTCGATGGACCCTATAAATATTCACGGAAACCTTCCATTAAACTTACTTAGCGCCCGTTGCCCATCTTATATAATTTAAGCTCGTATTAAACGTATCGTTTTCCCGATTAAGAATGTCAAAATTCGGCCCGAGAAACAATCAACTGAACCGTTGAAAAGTCGAGCTCAATTTATATAGATTACGTGGAAAATTTTCGCGGAATATAATATAAAAAAAGGAAAATAATAATTTCAACGGCGAAACGCGAAAGTTCCGTTCGTTTTAAACGAAATTTCGCTTTCATTCGAAAGCAAAATGGAAACGAAAAGTGTGAAAGAAAAAAAAAATGGAACGGTGACGATAAATGTAAATGCGTAAACTAAAAAATAACTAATTAAAACTTTTTCTATCTTTCACCATAAAACGGACAAAAGGTAACGATATGATCGTTTTAAGTGAAATAGATAACTTGTATAGATGTTGACGCGTTTTATGAATAACCATGAACCGATAACGAAGTTTACTTTTAATGTTTCGGCCTTTTTGGCTCTCAGATCGAAATCTTGTCATATTAATAACGGCGTTCGTCAAATTGTGTTTGTATACGAAATTAATATTTCAATACAGAATATTAATTGAACGTTATTTATTGCACATTACGAACTCGAAACACGTTTCACAGTATCTGTTATATAGTGTTTTAACTTAAAATTGATTAAACTGAAGCCTAGTTAATTTCAAGATTCAATTATGTCAATAAATTTATATATATATATATATATATATATATATATATATATATATATATATATATATATATATATATATATTATTTTTCTAACAGTGAACATGCAATCGTTAAAAATTTAAATCGTTTACTCGAGAATGTAATATATTTACGGTTGAAATATTAATTATTTTTTTTTATATTCAAGATTTTCATATAAAAATTTGTAATAGTGTTTTGGTTCTCAAATCAAAATTTTACAAAACTTTTTATATTTCTCAATAACATAATTGTGCAACTTTCGACACAAAGTAAATAGTGAGATTTTTAAATAAATTATGTAAACTTTTGCTATAAATATTACTATAATAAAAAAAAACATTAAAAGCAAAAATCGATTTGAGTATTAAGACCTTACGAACGACTGTAACTTTTCAAATGAGCGACTAATTACTTTGCTAGCAACTGCCCACCAGTAAATTAACCCTTTCAACGTTTATACGTGTACGAAAATTACAAATGATTATTAATCAAAGCTATTTAATATAAAACTCGACTCGTTTGCTATTTCACGTTTGATGTTCGATATGCCTACGAGCAAATTATCACATTAATGGTTCTAATAAACATGTATATATATATATATATATATATATATATATATATATATATATATATATATATATATATTATATTGAGAAATTATTGTATAGATTAATTGAATAAGATGTTTAATGCATTAACACGGATAATGAAATGTATTAGATGTAATATTGAATAATGATTACTTATTGTAGTCTAATGATAATACAGTTAATATGTTAGGAGTTTGAATTATGAATTTTATAATTTAATTTTTATCAAGTGTCCGTATATTTAAAAAAAAATATTACAATTAAAATGTATGAAGTGAAATGTTATTTTGAAAATATAAATTTAGAATATAAATTTATATACAGTATATTATTTTTATAACAAAGTAGAATTTTCACGAAAATGTTTAGATATTATGTATGCAATTTTATTTTATCGTGTAAAAGCACGTGTGCTTAGTGAAGCCATGTGCAAAAACTACAGCTTTTCGATATATATTGACTAACTGTCGAATTCTGAGAATTTCCGGAATGAAATAGTCAATAAATACCAAAGTGTAGATCCGAAAGACTCTAGGAACCAAGAAATAAAAAAATAACATCAAAGGAATTCTGAATATTTTAACCATACGAAGGTATGAATATATTTTATAACATCGAAGCCAAATATCTCAAAAATATTGAGAAAAAAAAACATAACTTCGGTTCTTAAAGACTGTTTTGATTCGAAATATTTAAAGATTTATGTAATAATTATGCAACGTTTTATACAGTTCTCTAATGAGTTTTTTATACTATTCTATTAGTTTGTATTTGACATTTAAGATGAATATTTATATGTTCAAAATATTGAATAAATTTTCCTAAAAATCGATAAACTTTTTTCTATGAGGATTTTATAAAATTCTTCATGAAAAAATTTTCCTTCTTACGAAAAAATTAACGTTCAATTTTTGAACTTTATATTTGTGAAAGATTTATAGAAAATCCGGTATTCCTGGAAAACTATTAAAATATGACATAATTTTTTATAAATCGATAAAAAATATTTTAAATAAATCATTCTTAAAATACAATGCGTATTATTAAAGAAATATTGAGATATCATTATTCTTTTTATTTTTGTAACCGTTGCTCTGTACTGTTTAAATGTTTGATTTTATCATTTATTTGTATCATGTACAATTGCGTAAATATTGCATTATACGTTTTGGTAGATATTTGGGAATCTTCGTTTGTTATATTATGCAATGTATCCTATATTGGATTATTGTTCGTTTACTTCTGAGCCAGATGTTTGATCAACTAACTATGCAATTAAGCTGCTTACTCGGACGATACCTCAGACGACTACGAAAAGAAATCTTTTTCCGTTTTTAATATTAAACATTGCGCACTTGTTTCCTTTATCCTCTCCTTTTACAATTCGAAACATTATTGAGCTCCTTTCCGACCGTAATTTTGGTAAATTTGAAAACCATTTCGTGTATTTCCGGCGCGAGAAGCTAGCTCGATATGAAATATCATTATAACATACATTTTTTTTCTCGTTGTTGTTGTTTTTGTTGTTTAAAAAGATTTTCAAACAAAGAAAACGGATATTTTTTTCTACTGAATGGGTTCAAAATCGTCCCTTTGTTCGCCGTATTCGTTGCCTTTTTGGCATTCAGAACACAAACTCTTCCCGGCTTACTACATGAAATATGCACAATTATTTAGCGGCCATTTTAAGAAGATATTTGTAATATTCCTATTTCTTTTCCTTTTCGAAAATGGTGTTCGAAAAAGAACGAAAGAACTATAAAATAATTTGCTACACGAATACGTATGCACGATTATGTACTACGAATTCAATGCTATAAATTGATAAGAATTCTTTTATATATAATCCATTTAATTTCTATATATATATATATATATATATATATATATATATATATATATATAATTGAAAATTTAATATTGACGAAACGTTACTGATGTATTTATTTGTGAATTTATTAATAAAATATTATAACATATAAATAGAATAGACGATGAATAGAGAAACGTAGACATGATAGTGATGTTATTGTTATGCTAAGTTTGATTTGTAAAATCAACGTTGGCTATTTCGCTTTATGGGTATATCATATTATGGAAATTAAAATAGAACTGTTGAACGTTCTTAAATAGTAATAATGGTTTTTCATAATTTCACAAAATATATTATGGCATTTATATTTGCGAGACTTGTAATGAAGTGTTTATTTAAAGTGCAGCAGAATTCGCATTCCTGAAATATCACTTGCATATTAAATATTTAGCGAAAGAATGATATACTTTATATATATATATATATATATATATATATATATATATATATATATATATATAATATGAAATGTGATATATTTTTTTTAGTAAATTATAGTTTTTCAAATCATAAAAATTATTTATTTATTTAACAACAAAAAGAAAATAGTTAAATAATGTTCACGTATTATTTTATGAATATTTTTATCAATAATTTCGAATAATTGACTTAAATTGTACCATTTATTTTATAGAGACGCTTATGTCCTCCAACCCTTTACATCGTTAAAATGCTGATTAAAATTTAATTTCGCTTACAACTCCATTTATTTCGAATTCATGTGCATTATAATAGAAAAACCCTTTTACATCTAAACGTGCAAACGTAATTGTTATAATTTATATGCGTTACATTTGTAAACATGGCAAAGGCATATATAATTTAAACGCGGTTTATTTTGTTTACGATTCGAAACGGAGTTCAAATTTATAAAATAAATATAGGTTTATTTTCTAACGTTTTTTCATGTTCGAAATTATATTATTTGTTATAAAATGATTATTTTTTTAATATGATTTTGATTGCATGCATATGATACAATAAACGATCGCATATATATTTTATATAATAGCTTTATGAAACGAATCCAAAGGTTTTCCTTTCAGAAGACTATATCATCGGTTCTATAATAAAGTCTACTTTTGACGAACAATTTTATACGAATCTACATTTTCACTGACAAAATTGTGCTTTACAATCAAAATGTGTATGGAAACGCTCTCGGGATTTGAATTGTTGAAATTTGAACTTTGATCAACTACGTATATAATGTAAAATATTTTAATTTTAAAAAATATTGAAATAAATTTTTATAATAATGTGAATAATAAGAATTCAATCTAAAATATTTTAAAATGGAGAAATGGATAGTTAGAATTTTTTAAATATCATTTTTAAACAATTTTTATTCGTGAAGACTTAATTTAACAAAATAAAAAAAATGAAAGATCGTTTAATTGATAATAAAAATGATGTCTTCTAAAACAATTCTCGCAAAATGAAAAGTTTCAAATTTTAAGTTAGTATCAAAATATTATATATATACATTACAAATTTTATTTATTTCAAAATTAAAGTCTATACTTATATAAATAGATATAATTATTTTTTTTTTGAAATTTTCAGTAGATTTTGTACGATTATAGCACATTTATTGTAATATTTGTCATGACACGTATGAACAATAAGCCATACTTTATATATTCGCATGAAAACTCTTGGGAACAATGAAAATCGAAAGCTTTGAACGTGTACATGCATATTTCAGCGGCTGAAATTTGTATTGTTGTAACATTCAACTTTGATATTGCACAAAATGTATTGTACGAATTTAAAAATCAATATCTCATCCATTAATGTGAATGATTTAAGGAAAGATTCATGGAAAATTCTCATGGCTAATCAGCCAGAAAGGAAAGTACATTCGATATATACCTAATAACCCGTTTAATAATTTATTATACAATGTCTATTATCTCATCAAATATTCACGCAAACTTTAGAAGAATAGATTAGATATCCTGGGAGCTTTGTGTTTACGTATACGAAACTAAGCCTTATATTAATTGAATATGAAAAGGGATTCTAGTCTCCCTAAAGTGTTTAATAACTTATAATAGTTTATATAGCACACTTATAGTTTAAATTCACGAACTGGCATTCTAAAAAACAATACATTTAGTCTCACACATCAATCCTTATTCAGTAATATATATTATATTTTTAATCTTAATTGTCAAATCATGACTATTACTACAATAATTATGTTTTTACTAGATATGTTTACAATGAAATTTTATTTTGATATCGATTTTTCTTCTGTTTTCAGAATTAGGTTATTAAATATCTTAAAAAACGATATAAATCTTCTCCTATTATAATATTAACATTAATATATCATTTTTATTAATCCTGAGATTCAATAATATTTTGTTGATTGGAACATTGAAATTTTAATATTAATTTTTAAATGTAAAATTGTATACACAAAATGTAAATATTTGAATAATTTTTTTAATTATAGAATATCCTGAATTTCCAGATTGCTTTCTATTCATTTTTAATAATTTAAAATAAATAACATTTTTTTTTCGTATAATTTTCTTATAGTACATAAAAGGATTATAAAAGAATAATTTTAAATATAATTAAAAACATAATATCAATAATTATTTCATAAATATACTACGTATAAAAATGCAAAATTAAAAATAAATACGACACTTATTATTTTGCACGTCGACATTTAAATTAAATATTATATATATATATATATATATATATATATATATATATATATATATATATATATATATATATATACATATGAACGTTTATAATGAAAACAATTCACATTAAAATTTCTAAGAATATATAATATAATATATGACGTCTAAAATAATATTTATTCAACATAACGAAACGGCGATATCGTGTTATTGAAACATTTTCATATACGCAATTAATAACACGTATAGTGTTTATATCGAAATTTTCCCATTATAATAACGATTTGATTTTACATTTTGTATTATTATATAAATATATGTATTATATATTTTTAATTGAAAAATGTTAAAAACACTGCATTATAGTATAATAATTAACAAAATTCGATTTATGTTACGCGAAACTCGATTTGTATATTGAGTCGTACGCACGAAAACCAACTATTAAATTTTTAATATTCGACTTTTTTTTTGATTTTCGTCGTACTGTTATTATTATATATAAAATATATGAAGACGTAAACCGAGACGCGGCAAATAGACATTTCTGACGGATAAATTGCTTCTTTATAAATGGATAGTCGGCTTTATTCTAAATCCCGTCTATATTTGAACAACCCAGTTTAGTTACACGTAAATACAAAGATTTTCTATATAATATATATATATATATATATATATATATATATATATATATATATATATATATATATATATTTCAGTATGTGAAGGTGTAACGTTTGCTAAGAAAGCTCGTGATTTTAACTTTGATATTTTTTATATAAGTCGACTCTTATAAATATCTAAAAACGAATCGCGAATTCAAATGAAAGATGGCGTATTTTAGAATGCAAACTCACTTTCAATGATTCTATAGAATGTTTCAATTTTATTTTAAATTATTGTTTTGGATATTTGTCCGAAGTATCTAATTATATATATACCATATATATAATACTGTGATGAAAAAGTAAGGTGCATATGTCATTTAAAACTCCCGGCATTAGGAAGGCAGGTATGTTGGTAGGACTGTCTATAACTCTTGGTTCCTTCATCACAATAATATGTCATGTAATATTGCATTGGTCCTTCGTGACATTTTTTGCAAAAAACCTCAACTCATAACGTTCCGCAACCACCGTATTTGCCTGATTTCGCTCCGTACGACTTCTGGATACGACTGAAAAAAGCGTTGGCAAAAGTGTATTTTATCGGTTGGAGATTATTTTGATGGGAATGAAATTGAGTTGGAAAAATAAATAAATAATTTACATTTTATAAGCAAATTCACTTTACTTTTTGATCACAGAGTTATACCATATAATATATTAGAGTAAGGTTTGTAGATCTAGTTTATCGAACCTGAGGCCTGCGGTCCGCATTCGGTCCAGAGCAATTAACATTGCGGTTAGACTAGTGAAAAGTGTATTGAATCGATTTTACTACTTTCATTCTATACGATATATAATAGATACGTTAAAATTTCGAATTTTATTATTAAATTTGCAGAAATATTGTGATTTTTTTTCAATATACGTATTTTATATTTCTCAAGTATCATAAAAAATTTGTATAGTATATTTCATATATTTTTCTTTATTCGAAAAGATCAAAGATATGTGTAGGAAAACGATTTTTTTATATTTATTGTATTTACTTTTCTAAGAAATATAATTCTGTATATATTTTTCTAACAACAAAAAAATCGATAATTTTAATTACATACGAATATACCTAATGTTAAAATTCAATTTTTTTCTATTTTAATCTAAATTTACGATTTATTTCTAATCTTTCAACACTAATAATATATATAAATATCATTCATCTGCAAATAATATGTAAATTTTTTTTGCAAAATGCATATGCAGTGAACTGTCAAGTATTTATTTTATTTATTTATTCAACGGTTTATACTCGATCGTCAATTTTTTTTAAAGTTAAACCGCCCCCTTAACATCGGCACTCGATCTTCAGCTCGTTTAACGTGTCACTGAATTTTTCCCGCTGAAAAGGTTGTATGTATTACGTGATGAAAACGTGTACGGCAAATCCCGCAGATTAAATCTGAGGTAATCCCACGTTTTAACCGCATTACCTGCGCGAGTGTCAAAGGTTATATGCGATCAGAATTGGCAGTCAAAATTCCCATTATTATCATCACCCCATTTGGATCAACGTTGATTGTGAGCTTTTAAAAATGACGTATTGTAAAATTCGTATACAAATTTCTTTTACAAATAACAAATTTAAATATAACGTTCATTTTCCAATATATTTTTACAATGATATCTATACGATTTTATTCATCATATAGCTTTTGGGATTTACCAAACGTCTTGTAAGTTCTCATACTTTGAAGCGTCGTATTAGGGAAGATATATTTGTATACTTGTTATTTAGAAAGTTATAGACAGTTTATATCAGAAGACATGCTTCTAAATGCGGTTCATTTTACTTTTATCCCTGTACTTTTCTTCCATCTCGTCTCGAGTACTCTCATATATCCAGGGGCGGCTCTAGGCTGTAAGCAGAAGATATGGCGCATCGAAACATCTACTTCAAGGACGTTAAAATAAGTAAAAAATAATAAAATAAATGTCTTATAAATATTTTACGTTTTTTCATGGAAAATAATTTAATTATTTAACAAATTTCATATAGATAAAAAGCTATACACTATTATTATTAAAGTGTTGATAATGCTATCTGATATAAGTTCAAAAATTACACATAACAAAAGCTTTTGTTAAACCTTTGTCTGAGAACAAATCCCCTTAGAAAGCTTTGATATTCAAGATGTGTTTAAGTTGTGGAAAAATCACTTTCAATAAGAATACGAAACGTTCTTATTAACAAAGTTTAATGCCATTTGATTTACAAACAAATTACCAAATAGGTGTTTTATATTAAAAACAATTACGATTTATATTAATTTTAAATGAAATAAATTAAATTATTAAAAACTCTTTCCACTCGTATATCTCGTAAGGAATGTGGTTGTACAAAATATCTTTTCTCTATTCGATTTTTTTTAAATATGCATACAATGTGCAATTCCTTTTCTTTGTGCGGTATATAAATCGCAATACGACTCATTCTATCGACCTTTTTTTATATGGCCCCCCTCTATCGCATAAAAATATTTTTTTTCATATATTGTATTAAAATTATTTCTTATAGTTATTTACAAAGTTGCTGAATATTTTATTTGTGCGATTTTTTTTATGCGGTCCCTATCTACCGCACAAAAACATCATCGCTTTTGATTTATTTTTTTTTTAACGGGATTGAATGATTAATTTTGTGCATAAATATACATAAATAATAAATAATATTGGAAACATCAATCATCATCAGTTGATCGATTTTAAATAATTGAATGACATTTTGAACGATCGCATATTTATATAGTAGTATAATAATCGGAATAAATTTGATATCACATCTAATAATATGAATTATTTATAATTATCGGTAATTTATTCGCTTTATATTGCATGTATATACCATATATATATAAATTTTATATATTGACGAACATTAACAGGCAGTTTTTGTAACGACACCGCCATAAACCAATTAATTGAATAGCCGTTCGCGCGCACGAGGGGTGGTCGTGCGTGTGAAATCGGTCACAAGCCGTCGTCGTTTTCGAAAACCCTCAAAAAATTCTGTGGTCAGCTATGAAATAAGCTTGTCATAATAATAAATGGACACCGTAGAGTGTGAGTTTTGTACGCGGTATATCTCTTTTCGGACGTTGAAGGTCTGTTTATGTGTAAATAAATATAAACGGTGCGGACACGCCGAAGAAGGCCTACGACAAAGGCTTTTGCGGAACCGTGTCATAGACACGCACGCGATCCTCGACAAGGTCTAATTTTCCAAATAACACACACTCGCCCCGTGGTGTTTTTTTTTTCTCTCGCTGAAAACAGCGAGCTAAACTAAAATTTTGGAATGTCAATTATGCGCTAGTGTCCGCTTAAAACGACAATTAAGCGATGTAAAACGTTGTACTTGTTCAGTGATGAGTGTTTTCTTTTATATATACTATATATATATATATTTTTTTTTTTCATATAATATGTATTGTTAAATTTATAAAATAGACTTTTACGGTCGAGATTATAGGATAGCCGAAAGTAAACGTAATTTTTAAATTAGGAAAAAGAACGTAATTAATTTGAAAAAAGTGTTGTGCTTTTGTCTCAATTCGGAGCAAAAATATATGTAAGTTAAGTGAGAAATATTATATTTTATACGTTTGCATTAATTTTTATTAATAAATAATTTTATATATATACAATTCTAGTATAATACTATTAAAGAAAATGTTTTTTAATATATAATATAATAAAATATACGAATTTTTAAATAATTGAATTTATTATATATATAAAATTGGCGAGCTTTAAAAAGTTTTCTTTAAATAAGTTTATCGTTTGTCGAAAAAATTTTGGGAACTATTGACATACGTCCTTCGTCTTTTCACATATAATAAAAAGTCCATTTAAACCCTTTCGCGTCTAATGGTCCCTAACTATGTGCCCCATAAAGTTAAAAAAAAAAGTAAATAGAAAATATGACGAAAATACCTCGTATAGTTAAAATCTAGATATATTAAAATGAATAAAAATAAAATATGTACACATTTATAATATAAATCTAATGCTGCTTTTTGCTCATATTAGTTTTTCGTCAAAAATTCAATATAAAGATTTATATATTTCATGACTGCTTTTTTTATTTTTTTTTCCAAAATTTAAATTATTTATAATGTAAATATTTCTGATGTATGCTTATTTTTCGAATTTTTATATACAATATGAAAAATATTTTTTTCTAACCTTGTCTATGATTTTTACGGACCGTTTTTTTTCATTTAACATTACATTAATTATATTATCAAATCAAATATAGAAATTAACTAAAACAAGATAAATATATCATTTATAATAATAGTTAAATATGTTTTTTGACATCAGTTTCACATATATAATTTTAATAATAAATAAGCAACAGAGAAACGTTTGCGGGTTTAAATTCCTAAATAGCAAAATATTTCTCACTTGTCGCTTAATTACAAGTTTAAATAAAACAAATTAGATTTTACATATATACCATATATATATATATATATATATATATATATATGTGTGTGTGTGTGTGTGTGTGTGTGTGTGTGTTCATTTTCTCTTGAATTTATATAAATTCAATGTTAAATAGCAAACATTCAACATATAAGTACTCAAAATAAATATATTCTTTATAATATTATAACCGATATTGTTTTTCATAAATAATCGATTTCTATTTTGTGTTTTAAGACAGTCATTTCTTTGTAAAATCAAAATCGTTTTTCTATCTATATATTTAATAAGTATTCAAAGTATCGCCTATTTAAATCAGGTGTCGGTAAACTTTTTTGAAAGCGGATCACGTCGAAAATTTTTAGGGTTCTTGAACAGGTCGAATATAAAATAAAATTGTTATACGTGTCATTTTCTATAGTTTTTCAACCTTAACGATTTAAATGCAATAACCATTTTCTATATATTAAAAAGAAATAGTATAAAGAATTCATATAGTATCGATTACGTTCGAGAACATACAAATATATTGAATTACACGCTTTTCATAAGCTATAAAATACTCAATTTCGCATTCTTGTAATGCTTTTAAAACGTGTTATTAAGTCATCGAGACTAAAATTGGGATACTAATTTTCCACTGCGGGATAATTTGATACATCTTTGCGCCGGAAAAGTTCCATACTTAAACGTACGTTTTCTAAATAAGCTTTATTTTTCAAGCAGGTAATGGACCGAATTTATTCGAAAGCATTATATAAAAGCACTGCGGGATTTATATTGAATTTTCATTCTTCGTCAGTATCGAGAAAAAATAAAATAAAAATAATTTCGCCCGTTTTGGGTCGCGGAATTTCAATACTAAAAATTTAATATGTCGTAATTGATATTTGTCGAAGAATTCCGCTTTGAAAAATGTGCGATATTAAAATTATTGGTCCATTGTGAATATGCAATAATATTCGTATGAAAATATTCCATATCATAATCGTATCGTCTAATATATATGGTATAAGATATAATGTACGCATATTTATGCAGCGGTGCTTAAATCGAAGTTCGCAGACTCGACTTGGTAAATTTCGTACGTGAGATAAAATCGAGCGAATTAAACTAATAGTTAGATCACATTAATTAAATTACTATACATTTTTATATAATGATCACATTTATATAGAGGTACACTCGTATAATCAGTAATAATGTCGTAATATAATTTACAGAAAAATAAAATTTTAATATAATATTTTGAATCATATAGAAGTGTTTTGTTAAAGTTTACACATAATAAACGATTGAAAATCGCTGTCTCAATATAATCGATGACGGTATTAAATGACTTGTAAATTTAAATATTTGAATTCAAAGTAGAACGGTTTAAAGTACCTTCCGAAATAGACCACCGATTTGTATTGCAAAATAAGCAAAAAGAAAACCACCCTCGCCTTCGGAGCCTTCGCGAAAATGGACTTTTCCATTACATCTGGTCAGGATCAAAAACGTTCAGAAAAATATACGAAACGAATACCAGATACTTTTTTCACCGAATGTCAACACTTTGTCTTGTGAAAGTTGATTAAATTCGCATATATTCTCACATCCGACATAATTCGTATCGCATACATATTATTAATATAAAATGTTATATAAAACGAAGGAGGCTTCATCGAGAATATGGAGGGATTAAAAAGAAAACCGCCCTCCTTCTTGATCCTCGAATGGAGGTCGAAATTCGTTAAATATACGATGTTAAAACTCGTAATAGATTAAATTCTACACGGTATCAAATTAGCTACATACTTGAACATCTCATAAATAATCGTTTCATTCGGGGGGATGGGGGGGGGCAAAATTCAATTTCGCGGTATAATTCGGTATGTGATTTTTTTTTTCATACACACATATAAATTTTCTTGTGTGCGCGAGAAAATTATTTTAACGTTAAACATATCGCCGCATATTTATAAACGTCAACGTTGGCTTATAATTTAAGGCAAAATAATTTCATTGGAAAATTCGTATTTTCAACGAACAATAGTTGATTATTATACACTCAATAGATATCAAAATTGATGGATTAATTGAGGGAGGAGCTATTGAATTATTTTCGATAGGCAGATCATTGGAACAAATATGATCTTGAACGATGACTCATGTTCAATAAAACAATGATTCCTCATTATTAATCAATTAAAAAAAAAATATTGATTATATCAAAAAAAATAATAATAAAGTAAGGTGAAATTGTTATGTAAAACTCCCGGGAATTAGGAAGGCAGGTAAATTGTATTTTTTTTCCTAAGTTGGTAGGACTGTCTATAACATTTGCCAAGTTTTTTTTTTGTCAAAAAGTTTAATTATCTCCAAGTTACACGTGTTTTTAGAAGTTTTGGTTCCTACATTACGATAATGCACCATGTCGTAGTGTATTCTTCGCGACTTTTTTGCCAAAAACCTTGACTTATATCGTTCCGCAACCACCGTATTCGCCCGATTTGGATTCGTGTGACTTCTGACTATTCAGCAAACTCAAAAGGCCAATGCGGGGATGTCGTTTTGACACGATTGAAGGCTATAACCGGAAAAAGACTATTCTGACTGTTTTGAGGACTGGAAAAAGCTTTGGCAAAAGCACGTTTTATTGCACGGGGTCTACTTTAAAGGGAATGAAATTATTTTGGAAGAAGATATAAAAAAATTATATTTTATAAACAAATTCACCTTACTTTTTGATTACAGTATTGTATATTTTATATCATTATATTATATGGTGATTAATCGTTTATGTGACATTTACTTTATGTGGTCATCTATTCAAATACTATATAGTATTGTAGTTACATTTATATACGTTACTACGTTTTCATTTTAATAGATATACAAATTCATTTATATACTATCTATAATATAGATTTGTGTAACATCATAGTTTGTTGATATATTCGTATTATGATTATATTCTAAATACAAAGCTTTGAGAATTGGACGAGGATCGACTCATAAAGTGTATTCACAGCCTTTGATAACTATAATATATATATATATATATATATATATATATATATATATATATATATATATATATATATATATATATATATATATATATATATATATCATTCGGTTTTCAGGATGTGTAAATAAATATTAATTTTATTTATATAATAATTTCATCAATTTCTTTATTATAATTATTATTCATCCTTATAGCTAATATAAATATCGATCAAAATCAAATATAAATATCAATTATATTTGAATGTAAAGATTGTGTCGATTTTCTAATACTAATCTAAAATACGTTAAGCTATACATTTTAAATAATCTATGCGTTCACACGTTATAAGGTTCCTTTGTATATATGGATATGATTAAAGTTTCAAGTTAAGATAACTCAGAAACTATTTAAGCGCGAAAGTTTAAATTTTACTCACACACACACACACATAAACGTTTATATGTGCACATATACACGCTAAATCGTATACACAAACAACAGTGTCTAAATTACTTTTTGGAATTAATTATTTCAATTTTAAAAGTTTTCAGTCTAAAATATTACAGTTAAAGACGTGAAATATTTTAGAAATATCTATATTTTTTTTTCACATAAAGATTATGTACGCATTAATTTGTTTTATAATTTATTGATTGATTACGATTTTAACTACGCTATCGTGTTAATTTTGTTCAGTAAAATTGTAATTTTATATATTTAATATTATTGTTTTATGTTTAATAAAATGCAGTAGTTTAGTACTGAATTATGAAATTTTTAAAATGCATATCACGAATTCAATTTTCATGAAATCATTTGCATATTATCATTTTAATTACAAAATCAATAATTTAGCATTAAAACTTGATCTTATATAAAATAAATCTGACTTTATGTAATTAGAAAAGATTCATATTCAAATTTTTGATCATTCAATTAAATAAATTAAATAAAAAGCTTTATAAAAAATGGATATAATCATATTAATTTTCAAACAGTTCATATTATTTTCTAAAATATAAAATAATAAGTATTCTCGACTTGTTCTACGTTTCTTTAAATATTTAGGTAATATTTCTCAAAATTCAAGACTGAAACTTTGCATAGAGAATATTAGAATTTATGTAAATATACAACTAGCTTTCTAGTCTTAAATTGAATTTACATTTTTTCAAGTTTTCAAAAGAAAAATTTATGTTAAGAAAAATTCAATTATAAAACAAAATATTCTTAATTTCTATTAGAAATTAAAAAAAATATTTAAAGTATAAAAGTGATACATAATTTAAAACTATTTTATACTATTAAATAATAAGGTTAAATTCGGTATAAATTATAATAAATCCATAATATAAATTATTCTATCACATAATAGTTTTTATAAAGAGTTAATATTAAAATATGAGTTTTTGACATGAAAAAAATAAGTCTGAAAAAACTTGATCACACATAAATTTCTAGTTTAAGATCAGAAATATTGATGTTATGTGATTATTATTTTTTAATTTTTAATACTTATATAATTTAATTTATTAATATTGAAAATTAGACGCGATATACGTGCAATTGAATCACATGTGTAATAAAATTTTTAGAAATCTATTTAAAATTTTAAAATATAAATAAATTAAATCTATTATTCGCTAATATCTTAAATATAGAAAAATATAGTTTATTATTTTTAATTAAAAAATATTTTTTTTCTATCGATAAAACGGTATATTTATCTTATAAAAAAAGTAATTATTCAAGCGTTATGAAATATTATCCATCGAAACTGTCAAACAAAATAATAATTATCATAAGAAAAAAAAATGTTAAGTAAACAATAACAAAGTTTTAACCAGATTATTTTCTAATCATTTTAATATTTGTGTACGTATAATTTTTTTTTTCGATTTTGCGTAAAAAAAATATGCACAAAACCGACTTGTTGATGAAAAAGTGATTTATCGTAATAAATCACGGATTCGGCGAAACATTTGATATGTTGTCAATAAATTATATATATATAGTATATTGATTTAACTCATATATAATGGAAAGATAATAAATTTTCATAACGTCGCTATAAATACCGGCTAGAAGCTATTTTTTTTTATTATTATTCAGCTTCCGCGTTACTCCGTTTCAGTAAAGTATTTTCGTTATTATCGAATTTCAGAATTGTACATATAACATACATACAAACAGAATATATATTATATATATAAATATATATACGTATATGCTTATAAAATAAACCCTAAGACCCCTGTGAGCCCACTTGATATACACGTCATATTTCCGTCGGCTTTTAAAATTATAGCTCCGCCAAAAATACGCACTAAATCTCATAAAAATTACACCCTTGCGCGGAAATAAAATAGAGTGAAAAAAAAACAACTGAAAAATATAATCGTACACGGGAATCGAAATTCTTCCCTTTATTTTTTTTCAGCCCCCTTATTTTTTTTTTTATCCACTACGAAACGGTCAAAAAAATCGAACGCTATTCGCATTTATACGAAAAACTCGGCTCGCGTCTTTTCCGTTTCTTCGCTAATTACTTATTCCAGTTTTCAGTTGAAATGCTTCCGATTCACGTTTTTAAGTGTGCTCTTTTCCCGTTTTTTTTTTCTCCCAATCTCATCCCTTTGTCGTTCACTAATTTTTTTTTCGTCCGTTAAATAATTACAATGAAAAAAAAGCGCGTTCGTCCTCCGCTCTAATTAGATTTTAATGCAGTCCAAACACAATCATATCTTTTTAACCTGAAAATCGCGTATTTTTTTTTTCAGCGGCGCTGAAAAGCTTAAATTCGACGTCGGTGTGTTATAAAAGTAATTGCATCTACCGATTTCAAAAAGCATTTAGGGTGGTAAGCATCGTGTTCATTTAGACCTCGAAACACCACCATTTTATTATTCACGCTGAATAAACCCAAAATATTAAAATAATCGTACACAACACGAAAATAAATACATATTTAATCTTGATTCAGCCGCGAATTTCCGCATATTATTTATAAGGGCTATTTTATTATGTCAACATTTGCTCATTCGCCGCTTGAGCGATGTGTCTTCGGACATTTACAACCGTTTTGTGCAAGATTAATTTCTTTTCATTAGTCATCCGGTTACGTCTTGAATCTTTGTTTGAGCGTACCGATTGAATAAGGGTTAAATTAATTCAGAGTTTAAATTCATCGATCTCATTCTGTATATTTCATTGTTCAAAATTACACGAAATTGCCACTACTTTGGCAATAAAAATCGAATGAAATAATAAAACTTTCTTTTATTACTTGCACGCCGTTTCTCGTTAACTTACTTATTAATGATAAATTCTTAAATTAAATCGATTAATTATTGAATTAAATTTTTGAGTATATTTCAATATATAACACTATGATCAAAAAGTAAGGTGAATTTATTTATAAAATGTAAATTATTTATTTATTCTTGAAACGCTCTTTTGCCAACACTTTTTCCAGTCCTCGAATTAGTCGGAATATTCTTTTTCCGGTATAGTCTTCAAGACCTTCTTCAATTTGGTCTTTATTTCTTTAATCGTGTCAAAACGGCACAAGGTCACACGGAGCCAAATCAGGTGAATACGGTGGTCGCAGAACTAAATGAGTCGAGTTTTTGGCAAAAAAAGTCGCAAAGAACCAAATACAATATGACATGGTGCATTATCGTGATGAAGGAATCGAGAGTTGTAAAAACACGTGTAACTCAGAAATAATTAAACCTTTTGACAAACAGACTTTTGGGAAATATTATAGACAGTCCTACCAACCTAGGAAAAAAATACAATTTACCTGCCTATAAAAGTTTTAAATGACTATTTCACCTTACTTTCTGATCACAGTTTTAAATAAAATTTTATTAATTTTTATATAGTGAATTTAGAACATTTTACGTTATAGCACACTGAAATCGCGCGCGCCTAGACATTTCTAAAAATGTCGTCGTTTCATAAAAAATATGTAATATTTCAGAAATAAAAAAAATCTTACATTATTTGTAGTATCATTACAGAGTCTAGAAAAATATGTATTTGACACTTACACATTCCTACCAACCTAGGAAAAAATAAAATTTACCTGCCTTCCTAATGCCCGGAGTTTTAAATGATAATTTCACCTTAATTTTTGATTACAATAATAAATTCATATAATAAGAATTAAAAAAATTTAATCACTTTACTGTCCTTTTCATTTCAAGCATTCCTAAATATATGGAATTAGATGAGTTGATATATAACCAATCTAATTTTTTAAATGGCTGCATGTTCTTACGAGGACTATAAAATTTTACATTATGCCTTCCTCGCCAAATTCTTCCTTTCTTTACACAACCAAGAATTTTCCAATATTCTATTTTCAAAGACATTTTGACATTTTCCATTTGTTTGCTAAGGGTTCAAGTTTCCAACCCATACATAACCACCTGTATGATAAGTGCTTTGTGTTGGGCGAATTCACTTCTTTTTTTTAATGCGACAATTGTGATTTAAATATTTTCTTCAGTTTGGGATATGCTTCGTTACCTTGAAAAATTCTTATATTTTTTACTGCTTTTATCATATATAAAATTTATATCATTTTACTAAATTCTAATATATATATATATATATATATATATATATATATATATAAAATATACATATTTAATATATTTATTTAATTTCGTAGTCTTGTATGCTAATTGAATGCTTATTGAAGACATCACTTATATATTATGTCAACTTTTCATTTATAGAAAATAATAATTTGTCGAATTTTAATAATTACAGATTGATTATAAAATCGACAAGTTGACTTATAAAATAACCTTATCTGTATTAAATCTTTCAAAATTATCAATGGTTATTTTATTACAAATAATAATAATTAAAACGATGAAAAAATTTTGCATTATGACTTTTGATACTTTGTGATTATTATAAATTCATTATTATATTTCTTTAAGGAAACGACTGAAACGTTCTGTGCGACTGAAACGATTTATATTCTGATAAATACTTTAGTGAAATGTTTTTAATTTGCGAACGTTGATGTTTTGCTAGAATACAAATTAAATTTTATTCGGAATCACGATGTAATTCCGCAATTTATTCACACCGACGAGACAATTTATAAAAATTTTATCTGAAATTCCTCACGGACGGACGTTATTTTTAAACATTTATTTATCCGGCTAGGGGAGAAGAAAAAAAAAGGTAAAAATGCCAAAAAGCCAAGAGAAAAATGATGAAAAAAAAACAAACGAAAAACGGAGAACGGGAAAATTCTGTAGAGGGGGGGGGGGCAAAAAAAAGGGAAACACCAAACGAACGAAGAAGAAAACGCCGAATAAATTTATGAAAGGCGGAGACAATTCCGTTAAAAGCTAAACACGCGCCAGATCTTTATCGCGAATGAAAAAAAAATTTTTTTTTTCACACCCGCAGTGCATTACGTTTCAGAATCGAAATCGGACCGTCTGAAAGTTACATTTTCAAAGTTGTCAACTTCCTCTTTCGAATGCCGGATGAAATACACAGCAACAACAATAATGCGACTGCATATAATTCGAACAATTAATAACAGCTGACACCGCGACAAGTTTACCAAACGAGCGATTCTTGTTAACTTTAACTTTGTTCGGTTAAACGTTACTATTATACACACAATCAACGTGGGGTTTTTGGTTTTGCGACGAACGTTAGAAATTAATCAACCGCAATTTAATCGCATTACACGCCTTAGTTATTATTGTTTTCTTTTTTTGTTTTATTTTTTTTGTCGGAAGCAATTATCGTTATTGTGACGGTCGACGATTAGGTCTGAAATAAAGAAAAAAAATATTTATATAATAGAAGGGTGTTCTGTTAAAATCGAATCGTTTATAAGCGTTTGCTTTTCAGTGTTTCGAAAGATGAGGGTGGCGCGAAAAACATTTACGTTATGACGTCGTCAACGTGACGATGGTTACTTTTTACGGGGTCGGAAAAAGGCAAACTTTATCCGAAGACCGTAGATCTGATATGAGAAGTGAAAAGCTCCGAGATTTTCCTTTTGTGAAAAACTTATCCGGTATCTGATATCTGATAACATTTACCGCGTTGCCTCGCCATTGTGTCTCAGCACCTTTATATTGTACGTTCTCTTATCATTTTTTTTTCTTAATTTTTGAAAATTATTCATAGCGATATAATATAATTTAACGTTATTTTAAAGTTTCGTAAAAAAATATATTACAGTTAAATTACGAAAATTGATCGTTGAAGTAATTTAAAATTATTTTATTAATAAATTTCTATTTTTTCCATAATATTTTTAGCGACATCTATGAAAGTATTATAAATTATATATGCATTACGATTTTACAAATAGAATAGTTAGGATGAGAACCACATTTCAAATATTCTTCAATTTATTTCAATAGATGGCAATAATATTATAAAAATATTTTAGACAATTTTTACTATAAATTCTCTCATAATTATTTATAAAATACTATTTTATATGTTTTATTGTTATATAAAATATATAATATATATTTATAAAATTATCGTAAAAAATATTTTGTATATTAATTTAATAAATGGTTAAATAAGTTTTCAACAATTTAATACTACTTTTATATATTTTGAACAAATTTTATAATACATTTCTTTTTTCAGCTAAATTAAAATTTTTTTCTCAGATTTATAGCTCGTATATGACTATTTATTATTTTTCATCGTTATGTCACTAATAAATATTATTTAAAATTAAACATAAAAACAGTTTTTTTCATGTTTTCTTCAAAATTTGTTTTACATATATATATGATATTATATATTAATTATTTTTTTCAAAAATGTTTTATTTTTCATTTATAAAATATGTAGTCTTAAAAAATAATTTTACAATAAAGATCGAATATAATTTAAAGTGTTTTACTATTGATTATATTTTTACCAAAAAAAATATTAAAAATATATTTCAAAATGAATTGCGTTACAATAAATAGAAAAATTCACACAGTAAAAAAAATCGTGAAAGGGGGAAAATTTAATTTGAAGCTGGAAAGATTTCTGTTTTTCCGGTGTAAATACTCACAGGGGAGCCGCTTTTCCGCCGAACAATTTTCTTTTATTGTCAATATGAATTATGACAATGCAAAACGAACTCCGTGTTTTTCTTTAGAATTGCACATTCGTTCCTTATATCGAATCATGTCGCATGTTCATCGTTAGAGAACGTTTCATAACAACAAAATATGAATTTTCATTTTTCCAGTCGTTTATTTTTACATTGGAAAATATTTCCCATTCATTATTTACATTGAAAATTAATTAATAAATTCTTTTAACTTACATTAAATTTCGAATTCTTAAATTTTTAAGCAAGAAACTTTATTTTATTTTTAATAAAATATTATAAGTTAAATTAAAAAAATCTCATAGTTTATTTATACTAAACAATACTTGTTCTCTTAATATATACTATAATGTGTCTATAATATAATAAACGTTATAATTTTCACCAAACAACAACTCGAAGTATGTAGTAAAATGAAATATTACAATATATATTACATCGCAAAATCTCAGAACAAAGATATTAAATTGATATAAGAATGTAACATTTTTACAGTACTTGTAAACAAATTTTGATTAAATACATACATAACACACATTTTATTATTTCATTTAATAAATACTAATACAAATATAATATATAATTAATAAATATATTCAATAAATGAATGCATACTAGAACACAATTAGACTTGTTGGAAATTTATTACTTTTTAATAAGATTCAAAACGTTTTGTTATATTCCGATATCAAAGTAACTCATTTTTATTAAAGATAACAAAAAAGTTTTTTTAATAATTTTTCAATGATATATTTATAAGTTTATATTGAGAAATTCGATAATCATTCATAACAAAAAAAAATTATCAAATCGTCCTATATATATATATTATGCTAGATCATATTATATATAAATTTTAATATCATTCCGTTTCTAATAGAACGAAAGCAACAAGGATATATATTAAAGAAAAAAAAATAAAAACAAGGAAGCACTGGATTCGAAGTAAATCCAGTTGGCAAATGTACAGCAATGTGCGACAATCTTCAGTCGACCAGGAGTTCGCTTCATTGCATTATCTTAAAAAGGAGAACCGTGCAATATAAATATATGTATGTTTATATATATATATAAATATATATATATATATATATATATATATATATATATATATATATATATATATACGTAAAAAGAAACGATCCGCTTGAACACATCCTACCAATTTCTCGCTATATGCACTCAATTTCTCCAAGAGGACTTTTCCGGAAGCGGAAAAAGGGTCGAAAGGTTCGCGCGAATAAAACAAAGAAAAACCTCTGAAAAACTCTCATTTTTCGGTGCGCGAACGTATTTCATCGTTCTACGGACGTGTTTCATATTTTTACGCTGAAAGATTTTCCTTTCAAACTACGATTTACTATATAATAATTAAACACACACACACATATATATATATATATATATATATATATATATATATATATATATCACACAAAAAGTATTGTATAAATAGTATTGTGATTTTTTCTTATTATTATTTCGAGTAAATTTTCTCGCGTTTTATGGATTAAAGATTATTTTTATATTATGTTAATTTTTTGCGTTGCGTTATATTTTTAAGGTTGATTTTTTGGTCATTCGTTATTTTTTTCATTCATATATATTTTATTTTTACATATGAAAAATGCTCAAGATTATATTTATAACAAACAAAATTCAAAATCCAAAAACTTTATGATTTTTTTAAAATATGAAAAAAAAAGAAAGAAATATTATAGAAGAATAATGTTTATTAGTTAAATCCATTGTATTTTTGTCTAATTAATTAAATTATTAATTAAATAAAGATACAAAAAAAATATTAAGTTCTCTGAATATTTATTTATACAAAGAGTGTATTTTAAAATATTAGACAAACATTATTTTTTGAAAATTCTGTATAAAATACTCGGAATAAAACACATAAAAGTGTTTTATGTTTTTGACTTTTAATTTATCAAAATATACGTATTTTTACTTATTTATTGTATATATAATATATAATATACATTTACTTTTTCCCTAGCCGAAGGATATTTTATTTTAAAAATGCGTGGGCATGTATTTAATTAAAAGTTATATTATATGATATTTCAATTTCTTTTTTGTACATTTTAAAATTGAAAATCGTTTTTTTTTAATATATATTTATTCTTCTCATTATTTTTTGTCACATCATTGATATAATGAGCAGTTATAAAATAGTTGTAATTTTTTAATACGATAAAACTTTTAATTGTACTGTGCGGATCAATAAATATTTCGAAAATTGTTACAATCTTCGCAATAATGAATAATAATTTCTATTAATATTAATAGTAAGGTCGCAAAAATTTTTCCAACAGGTGACCGATTAATCATAAAAGCCTTTAAATAGTTATTTGAAAATAAATGTGACCTTCTTTTGACTGAGTGGTCACAAGAGGCTTTCACTTTTTCAGTCGCTCATTTCAATATTCCAACTTTTTATAGCTTGTAAGCTATAACTGTTTGAACTATTTAACTGGATGTGATTTTTTTTATTTTTCACGATTTTTAGTATTTTTACTGATTTTCTTTAGTTTATTTGTAATTAATATGAATATATATAATGGAAAAAAGGCTTTTTTAGTGTTTTCAAAAATTTTGCATTTCTAGAAGTTCAGCTCTGTTAAAATTCTTGTTCCACAGTAGAACTAGTACCAATTTTATGCCATGAATACAAATCTGAATAAATTGTCTCTGACACTTTTTTTTGATGTGGGTTCTTTCCATCTATGGTATATGCCTGTTTCAGTTCTTTCGCCCTTTTTTGACCCTTTTTACCATTTTACTGACATAGAATTGTGTTCTAATGTTTTCCCTTCTGTTTCTAATAAAAGCATTATTTTACATATAGATCTTGCTCTGTATCTAAATATTTAGATATGCTCAAAATTTCACGAATTAAAATATTTTGAAGTATGACGAATCATATTATTCAATAAAATAATATTTGATTATTGAATATTAAATTAAAGAATTATTTTGTACGATATATATATGGTATATATATATATATATATATATATATATATATATATATATATATATCATCATTTACATACGTCGTTGTAAAATCTTGAATTTTCAATATATATATATATATATACACGAAGAAACCCTATCATAAAATAAGACGAAATATCTAGTTACACTAGCTAGACCGTTAGTTTGTGAGCATAACAAACTTTCATATTAATCCGGGAACGTTTCGTTCGCAGCCGTGTAAAATTATTGAAAATGATAAATTTGCCGACGTTCGTTCCCCGGCGGATTTAAATTTTGTTTCGGATTGCAATTTCGCGGAGAGACGCGAATATTTCGGAATTATTCCGAATTATAATATTTCGTGTTGCCGCTGAAAGCGACGACGGCAACAGCAGGAGAACCAAGGAGACGGGGAGGAGCCGCGTGGAAAACGATAGGGGGGGAGGTGTGGGAGGCGTCGGGAAAACTCTCGGCGCAGTATAAATTTTCCGCATTCCACGCGCGCGCGCGCGCGCGAAGTTTTTCCGGCTGCGAGGAAAGCCTCCCGCAGAAACGCCGTTACATTATATTAATCGCAATAACGCGTTAAAAATGTGTTGTCGTTCTCGTTTTTATTTTTTTTTTGTTTTTGCCGCTTTTGTAATTGATCGCTTTGTTTTTCGACTTTCGCCCTTTGATGTATTTATATAAATTTATAATGCGTTTATTTTAATTATTCTTTCGTTTTGTCGGTTAAATATTATAACAAATAAAAAAAAACGAACGTAAAAACAATATCGAAAACAAAAATATATCGTCAACTTTTCCCTTTATCTCTTTTGAAATGATGACATTTTCGGTTTGTTTTGACGTTATTTTTTTTTCATTCTACAATCATATTTTACTGCGAAATATTCAAAACAAAATACATAAATAACACTGATCAAAAACTAAGGTGAATTTGTTTATAAAATGTAAATTTATTATTTATACTTCTAAATCAATTTCACCCTCTTTAAAATAATCCCCGTCCGATAAAACGCACTTTTGCCAACGCTTTTTCTAGTCCTCAAAACAGTCGGAATAGTCTTTTTCCGGTGTAACTTTCAAGACCTTCTTCGATTCGGTTTTTATCTCCACAATCGTGTCAAAACGACATCCCCGCATTGGCCTTTTGAGTTTGCTAAATAGTCAGAAGTCGCACGGAGCCAAATCGGGCGAATACGGTGGTTGCGGAACGATATGAGTCGAGGTTTTTGGCAAAAAGTCGTGAAGAACGAATGCAGTATGACATGGTGCTTTAACGTGATGCAGGAACCAAAACTTCTAAAAACACGTGTAACTCGGAGATAATTAAACCTTTTAACAAAAAACACTTGGCAAATGTTATTGACAGTCCTACCAACCTAGGAAAAAAATACAATTTATTTACCTTCATAATACCCGTGAGTTTTAAATCACAATTTCACCTTACTTTTTTATCATAGTAGTATACTAAAAAAATATAAAATTATCAGAATAGATTTTTTTTCATATCTGAAAGCTTTCTGTTAATTTCAAACTATATAACATAAATTTTGCGTATCTAAATATAATTAAAAAAAGAAAAATTTCTAAAAGACTGCTGACGGTTTCCTTCAACGAAAATAAATAGAAGTACAATTATAGATGTACAGTATAGCATAATATATATTCCTATAAATGTCGTGTTTTCTACGGTTTCATGAACTTTTTCGTACCGTCCCCTTTTAATTAGACGAAGCATTTCGGGACCATCTTTGTAATAAAACGAATAGGTACCGAAACAATGTATAATTAGTTTTTATGCGTATAACTATATTTGGTTTATAGTTAACTTTGATGAAAAAGCTATAATAAGATCTACAAGATCATAGTTTTAGTTTGTCTTATGTAATTTTATTACATTAAAGTGGAGTAATATGTAATTTTCTATGAAGATTTATTATATAAAAATGTACACACGTAATAAATTTGACAATATATGGGCTTTTATCGTTTAATATGGGGTTTTAAATCGTCAATTATTTTACGCTCAATTTTCATGAAAATTTTGATATATTACAACATTCCAACACACGAGCGGTCTATCGCAGTTATCGCGTATTTTCACGCATACATCTTATCGAAAATATTATTTTATTATAAATTCGTTAAAAATATATAAATTTTCAAATTCGAGCAACTGTATTTGACGGACGGCATCGTTAATTTTGTCGTTTTCTTTTTTTCACTCTCTCCCTCTCTCTCTCTCTCTCTCTCTCGACGATCAATTGAATACGGCACATTTGAGCCAATTTTCCCGATCGAATGCGACATACATACGTATAATAAAACGGTAATAAATTAATTTCGGTATCCGCAGTCTCTCGTTGTAAGACGACGGGGGCCAAGCGAAGTTTTATAAAGTAGTGAAAAGTCGGTTTTAAAGGAGAACCGATCCGGCGTACGAGAGACCCGAGGCTGCTATGGCAAAGTTAAAGTTTTCCACTCTTAATTGCTTCATCCAGCTGACTTGACTCCTTATACACGGCTCTAACCGACACTCAATTGAAAATTTCCGCGGGAAAACTGCCGTCGTAAACTTCGTCGCCATAAAACTGTCACATCGAATTACTCGACGCTTTCGTTTGTGTGCGCCCTGTGCTCAGTTCGCGCTCTATTTTCTCTCATATATATATATTTATTTATATACGCGTAGTAACGGAAAACTCTATCCGTTGCCACCTTATATTTATACGTATGTTGTTAAGAAAGGGTACAATAGTTTTTTTTTTCTCATGTAAAAAGCGATATATAAACTTGAAATATACAAAATATTTATCTTGCGACTATTTAATGCAATATATATATTTGTATGATTTTTTAAAATTAATTTTTTTAATGTTTAACTCTTTAGATTAACGGAAAACTATATCCGTTACCATATTACATTTGTACGAATGTTGTTAAGAAAGTGTGCAATAATTTTTTATTGTGAAAAGTGATAGAAAATATTTATCTTGTGACTGATTAATGCAATATATATATATATATATATATATATATATATATATATTTGCAATGTTTTAAAATATAATTAAAAACATTTTTGTTCAAAAATATGATTAGATAATTTTATGACAGGGATCGGCAATCTTTCGAGTCGCAAGAGTCAAAAATTACAATTTACAAAATTTCAAAGTTTTTAAAGAGCCACAATATTTTTGCTTAACAACAATAAACAGTACTTGCAGTATTTATTCATAAGAAAAATATCTATTTATTCATATATAAGTATTGTTTTATCACAACAAATTAGATATGTTATGATAAAAAATTAAAACAATTAAACATTTACATTCAACATTGACTTTTACTTCAACGACGAACAAATTGTTTTAAATGTTTTTTTTAATTAAAAAAATAATATTTATATATAGAACTAAAGAACCGCAGCTTCACAGCAGGTTGCCGACCCCTGTCTTACGTGTTCATTTATTTTTTAAACAAAAGTTAATTTGTTTTTCACGATATATTAATTTAAAATATTCTTATTGATATTTGAATTAAATTTTAAAAATATATATTAAATTAATCAACAATAAAAATAAAATCATCTTTAATAAATTTTATAGTAATATAATATATAAATTATGCTTAAATAAAATTAATTATTTAGTATATAGCAGATTTTATATTAAATAATTAGGCATATCAAGAAACACATACTCCCACATTATATTGAAATAAATCGAAATTTTATTATATAAATAATGAACGCGAATATCGATAAAAATAACGAATATCGATAATAATAATAAAAATAATATATATATATGAAGAAATTGAATCGTTTAGAACAAAAATAGCTAATTTCGTATCCAGTTTCGTTGTGAAAGTTTAGCAAAATCGCTCCAACGCACATGTGTTGCGTTTAACACGTGTTTCCGGCGGTTCAAATTGGAAAATGAACAAGGCTGCGTAACACTCGTGCATTTTGTTAAAATTAATATTGCCGATATAATTGAGCCGAAATTAATATTTTTGGCTTACGTGGAAGCAAAGCAACGCTAAAATTAGACAGAAAACCGACCGGGTTCTATTATATTTAAACGTATATAACATATTTATATTAACAAGCGGTTTCAATTATACATACATACATATATATATATTACGAATTCTGTTTTATCTATAAATATTCACATTAAAAAATTAATAAAGATTGCTAGTAAATATATGTATATAAAAACAGTCTAAATCGTTTATTATCAAAGTTATATGCCATAGAATTCTTTCCCTTTGTACTTGATTTTGCTGTCTAGTTATATAGAGGGGTCGATTTGTACTATTTTATTTACTATGCTCGACTACCCTTTCTGTAAGAATCCTGATTGTCTGTAACATTGGTAAATTCTTTATCTGAAACAATCTAGTATTATTGTTTTTCGTCGAGATATTATCAACAAATTTACGCGTAAATTTTCATGATAAATAATTTCGGTTTAAATATTGATTTTTTTTCTCTTTGATATAAAAATATTATTCATAAAATGTTGAAAGTTCATTAATAAATTGAAATAAATGTTATTATGAAGCATATGAAAATAATATATTATAAGAGATAAAATTACAATTATACGGTATATGAAAATAATTTATATTTATACATATACGAGAGTTGAACAGGAAAGGATTAAATTTAAATTATCTTGTCTAAATATATTATTTTACGAGAAACAAATAGCCTGATATAATGTCAACATACGCTCTATAAACAAATTAACAACGTACGTAAAACGTTAAAATTTATATAGGATGTAAAAAACTTATGCGTGTGATTTATTCGCCCGTTTCGAAACGTTCTGAATATATATTTTTAAGATTTAATATACATTTGTTTGAAAGTCGTTGGTAATGTAATACGTTTGCACGCACCCTTTTGTACGTTTCTCTATCGCGGGGTCGAAATAGGAAGAAAATAAGGGTTTCGGTGGGGTTCCGGAGGGGAGGGGGGCGGCGAAGTCGTTTGGGCAAATAATAAACGAGGAGGCTAGACGTGATCGAGGCTGCGGCCCCGCCTGAATGATTTGTCAAAATCGAAGAACACATCGACGACCCCTTGCCCCCCCCCCCTACGTTATCGAACCCTATCACCCATTTTCTGTCATTGGAGAAAAAGAAAAAAAATAGAAAATTCCATTCTCCCCCCCCCCCCGCCCAGTCGTGCCCCAATCCACTATGGAAAAAGTCGACTAAATCGAACACGTGGCCACTTTGTTAAAAGAATCACGAAAAGGTTTTTGTTTGACTGATTCGCTCAACGTTCCAATGAAAAGCGTATAACTCAATGCAAACATCCATATTTTCTTTTTGAATATTATTTGAAAATTTTAATATTTATTTAATAAAAATACATTATATCAATTTTATTGACCAATACTATTTATTATTTATAACGCAAGATATAATAAATATTAAAAAAAAAAGATTATTTTAAATATTTTATATAGTATTTTCAATAAAAAAACCGCAAACATATGTACTTTTTAACATTTTTTTTCTTTTTGGAAAAATTGAGTTTGGCATGGAGGATATCGGAATGACATAAAAATGTCGTAAAACGATATGAGTGGAAATACAATAGATATTGTGATTTAGGATAAAAGATTTTGAATTTCACGTATAGAATGTGCGAATATCAGAGTTATAAAATTTTATTGTCGTTTTTACAAAATCAAATATTATGTAGATGCGATTTTTTTTATATTTTTTTAGTGTCATTACTATCTGATATGTTTATATTTATATATGTGTTTTCAATATATTTTTATCATGTTAAGTGAATATATACATATTATAATTTTCACACTCGACGCATAAAATTCACTTTGTTAAATTAGATCATTGAATTTTCCAAGGATATTTTCGTTGAAATTACGCACTTTTCATTCGTTACAATTATTATTATTCAGTGTACGTCGAATTCTAAGTATCGTATTAAAATAATTCATGCACACGCACGCACGCACGCACGCACACACACACGCATACATTTAAATAATTCTTGCAAGGAAAAGGCTTTTTTTTAAATATTTTTTTTCGTTCCGTTTATATTATTTATGCGAGAGGCGAAATATATTTTTGTAAGCTTTTAAAAATAAATTTTCGCCGTTTCACGATCGTTACGCGCCTCGAGCTTTCGCCTGAGTGTAAGCGTAATTTTGAAGTAAAAAAAAATAAATAAAAAAATGCACGAGAGGGGGGGGGTGCAAAAAAATATGCGATTAGTTCCGTTTTCCACGTTGATAAATATTAAAAGAAATGTATATGTTTTGCTTACGTTTCGTCGATGAATAAAACATGTAGAACGCGATTTATAAATCGGTATTATTGAAAATTAATAAATATTATATATTTTTTTTATTTCGAAATGTTAAATTCGTTTTTTTAATCCCATTATAATGTATATATATATAAGTCATAATTAATGAGTATTCTTAGAAATATTTATTAACGATACGATACATTATACGTAAAACGTTTTTCCATTGAATATTCCATTATTTAAATTTTGATTTATTACATTTTAATTAATAGTTTGCTTTATATATTCAATATTTATCTTTTTTTTTAATTAGAACGAATACTTAATTATTCATATTTTATATGAATAATTAATATATATTTTTTGTGCTTTAATGTAATTAAAATTTGACTGAAAAATAAATAGAATAACATTAAATATTTATTATTAATTCAATATAGGTGAAATAGTTTCAGAATTTTCGATTTTTGTTCGATTTGTTCTGTTTAAATAATATATTATAATACGAACGTCAATCGAATATAATTATATATATTGACATTCATATATTATATTTAATTTACATTTATTATGCTTAATGCTATGATATACAATATAATGAAATTATGGTTAATTATTAGCGTTTAAAATATAATGGAATAATTATTGAAAAACACGACTTATAAATTACGCATATGATTTCTATATAAGGTTGAAATAATATTACAACTCTTGGTTCTTTCATCACGATAATGCTCCATATCATACTTTATTGGTTCTTCACGACTTTTTTGCTTAAAAACTCGACTCGTATCGTTTCGCAACTACCGTATTCGCCCGATTTGGCTCCGTGCGACTTCTGACTATTTAGCAAACTCAAAAGGCCAATGCGGGGACGCCGTTTTGACACGATTGAGGAGATAAAACCTGAATCGATTTAGATCTTGGCTATACGGGAAAAAGACTATTCCGACTTTTTCGATGACCGGAAAAAGTACGTTTTATCGGACGGGAATTACTTTGAAAGGGATGAAATTGATTTGGAATAATAAATAAAGAATTTATATTTTATAAACAAATTCACCTTACTTTTTGATCACAGCATTATAATATAAAGTTTTAATATATTAAAATATCGCTAATATAATTAGTACAAAATTAATTATTAACCGATGCATTATATATGAAGTCGAAGTGTGAAATCTTGATATAAGTTATCTAGGCGGCATGTTGCGGTTTGAGCCGTCAATTCAGCTATTTGTCTATATTAAGGGCAGATTGTTCGCATATCAGCAGACGACACTCGGTTTCCAAGTCTTCGAAACGTTGCCCTTCACATTAATCAATCCACTTCCATACATCATGCACACGACCAACATTCATCTTTTCCAGTTACCTAAAACCCCCTAGAATACATCGACTTCCGCTTTATTGTTGTTGATGATGTTTCAAACTTGCAATCTTGCACCGGAAACTTTCCATTTCGCATCACTATAATGTTGATTGATTCGATGCACTATCATAAAAAAAACATACTTTATTTAAAAAAAATATAATATTGTATTCTATATTAAAATTAAAAATTGTATAATTTCTTATATTAAATATTATGTTGAGATTACGTAATTATTCTAACGTTACTTACGAAGACGACATAATTAAATATAAATGAAACGCCATATTACGAACGAAGGCTTTGATGTCGATCTTGTTTTTTTTTACATAGCTTAAAATACATTTTTATTATGTTAATTAATATTAGATGTATCTTTAAAATATTACTATATATATTATATATACGTAATGTAATATAATTTAATTACGAATTTATATTCGTAATTGTGTAACGATCATATTTTTTTAAGAATCAACCAAAAGACGCACTTTATTTAATTTAGTTAAAGAAATGTAATACAATTATGTTTTGATTATTAAAAATAAATTCAATATCTAAGATTAGAAAAAAATATAATTTTTGATTTATTACATTTTATTAATTTTAATGTTAAAATAAGCAGTTCTATATAGATATTATTTAATATAAAATATATATTTTTCATATAATAAAAGAAAATTAAATTTTCAAGTAAAAGAATAAAACTAATGATGTAATTTAGTTAATATATATGTTGTTCCAATTATATATTTTTAACGATGACAGTAGAACTTATAATATTAATATCCCAATATAAATGAAAAATATACATTTTTTTTATTTGTAATATTCTCTATAAGAAATAAGATTTGAACAGAAACTTTTTGAAATATGTGGCACAATATGAAAAGCTCGGTCATTACAATGCTTTTAGTCGAACACTTTTAACATTAGACACGTAAAAACGGATGTGTAAGTGTCAAATACATATTTTTCTAGACTCTGTAATGATACTACAAATAATGTAAGATTTTTTTTATTTCTGAAATATTACATATTTTTTATGAAACGACGACATTTTTAGAAATGTCTAGGCGCGCGCGATTTCAGTGTGCTATAACGTAAAATGTTCTCAATTCACTATATAAAAATTAATAAAATTTTATTTAAAACTGTGATCAGAAAGTAAGGTGAAATAGTCATTTAAAACTTTTATAGGCAGGTAAATTGTATTTTTTTCCTAGGTTGGTAGGACCGTCTATAATATTTACCAAGCGTCTGTTTGTTAAAAGGTTTAATTGTCTCAAAGTTACACGTGTTTTTACAACTCTTGGTTCCTTCATCACGATAATGCATTATGTCATACTATATCGGTTTTTCGCTGCTTTTTTGCTAAAAACTCGACTCATACCGTTCCGCAACCAACGTATTCGTCTGATTTGGCTCCGTGCGACTTCATGCTACTCGGCAAATTCAAAAGGCCAATTCGGAGACGCCGTTTTGACACGATTGAGGAAATAAAAACCGGTCTTGAAGGCTATAATCGGTAAAAGACTATTCTGACTGTTTCGAGGACTGAAAAATGCGTTGACAAAAGTTCATTTAATCGAACGAGGACTACTTTGAACGGGATGAAATTGATTTGGAAGAATAAATAAAAAATAAATATTTTATAAACAAATTCACCTTACTTTCTGATCACAGTTTTATATTAAAATTCATATAACTGAATTTTAATGTAACACTGTTATATTAATATTTGAATTTTAATTATAATTTAGAAATAATAATATATTTTAAATTCGTATAACAGAATAATTGAACCGTTAATTTAATAAAACAATTTGATCATAATTTTATATATATTTAAATTAATATTTTTTTATGTATTTAAAAATATAAAAAAACACTCCTTGATCCTTAGGTCTTTTGTTATTTATTATATCACGATACAATAGCACACAAACGCCAAGTATCAATTTTATAAAGAAAAATTTCGTGCACGTACATCCTTCGCACTTTCATTACCTCATGTACACACGCACAAAAAAATAAATATAAAATAAAATAAAAATAAGGAAAAGAAGCGTGAGAGATAGCCTTATATAGTATTTATAAATAAATGTCATTTTGGCATTTTGCTCCTTTATATTGTAAGTTGTTCTTTTATGGTTACCGGTTCGCTCGCTTTTTCTATATTTTTTTTTCGATGGGGGGCAAAAAGAAGGGCACAAGTATGAAAAAAGTATATATATATATATATATATATATATATATATATATATATATATATATATAAATACACGGAAAGCTCAACTGGCCCAATTATGTTTTATTTTCGGCTCACGTTCGCGTTGGTCCATCGGGATGTATCGTCTCCTTGGTCGTGTTCATATTTTGTAACCTTTGCAACTCCATCAAATAAAATTGTGGGATATTTCCCAATTAGGCAACCCTTCGCCACCGTTTTGACCCTTTTTTTTGGTAGAAACTCACCAACGTACTGGACTATGCTTGTTGTACGCTGTAATTCAATATATTTATACAATGTCATATTTACTATATACATATATATATATATATATATATATATATATAATTTTTATTTTTTGGTACAATTTTTATAAATGATGAAAATATTTATAGTCATTTTACGGTTAAAATTTATGTCTCGAATGCGCAATAAATATATTAAACGAATTAAAGAACTATACGATATCAGAATTCGTAATTAAATTTTATATAAATCTTGATTATATAATAGTAATTTATTTTATTCGAATAATGATAAATACGTTAAACGTTATTAATATCATTATTAATTTAATTTCAGTTATATTTTATGTAAAATTTTCATATTATATTATTATATATTAAATTTCCAAAACGTAGATGAAATATTTGATATAAAATTTTCACCATTGAAGTTATGGACTATTTTTTTTCTGAGTTTCATAGAAAGTGTTAAGTTTAAATTTTAAATGTTAGATTTAATCTCTTGAAATATTTGATACGACTTTGTGATAATTCTAGTAATTTAATATGTAGTTATTTTTTATTCATTTAAAGTAAAAAAAAATAAAATAAAAATTATATGAAAAAAAATAAAATTTATTACTTGTTAAATAAAAATAATATTAATTTTCGTGTAAAATTACAGATTTTAGATATATCGAATAATTGAAAATAACTTTTCGAAATCATTTTGTTAATTAAATCGCTGCAAAAAGTTAGAAAAACTCTCATTAGATTTTATACGAAATATTGAAAATTAATTCAATTAATAGCCGAACAAAAGTTTAGACTTAAATTAATATATAACAAATTAACAACACGTATATTGATTTAATTTTCGAAAAAAAAAATATTCACCATTATTTCTTAAATATAAAAATATATTCATCAATATCGATAAAAAATTCCATTTGATACAATATAATATGATAAATATTCGAAATCTGCTCGCGATTGATAAATATGTAAGAACAATAGAAAACGCAAAAATAGAACGCATATTCCCTATGGAATATATCGATAAGAACTGGCAGTGTTTAAAAAATTGAAACGGATGTAGGTAAGGAATCCTTTAACTGGATTATTTATTTTTATGGTCGTTTGAACGGCTGACATATGTATTTTCGCGAAGGATATTGTTTATCCCCTATAAGATTCGTTCTTTGGAAGTGAAAAAAAAATTGTCGAAAAATAAGCGAGCTTTTTTCTCACTTTTAAAATGAAAAAAAATATATAATATTTATATTATATATATATATAAAAAATAAGGAAAATGCAAACAGTGTCCTGGTCGTTGTTCCCTTGTATTTATAATATAATATAATATGACGCAGGCGTCGTAGTGTTGTCTATTCATAAATAAGGCTTACGCATTTCTTTGTTATGAAAACACCGGTTAATGCGCTTTTATTCGCGAATACTATTATTGTAAGGCTTTTAAAACGGTGACCCACTTTATTTATGTTTTTTTTTCACGCTTTCTCCTTTATGAAAACTAAACGGGAACTTTTCACAATTGCGCACCAGTGACAAATAATGAGATACTTTCATTGTAGATAATGATAAAAAATAATAATAATAATAATAAAGATTTCACATTTTAATATAAAACTTTCTGATAATACACACTAGTATACATCGTTGAATGTAAAAAATTGTGGAAATACAACATGATTCATTTCCGACGAGACTATATTGTTCTCTTTATATGAAACAATACTAGAAATTCATATTTTATATTTGCAAATTGGAAAAGTTTCTAGTATTTTTTTTTAGTACAGCTCGTATTGATTTAATTCTTTTACTATGAAGGTGTGTCTCAGCTTGAAGGTGACTGATATTTTCAATTGAAAATAAATATTGAATGGATTATATTAATCTCAAGAGTTTTAATTGATTTTCAAAAATTAAAATAGTAGAATGGAAAATATTTAAACAATAATTGAAACAATATTTCACTTAAAAAATATTAATTAATATTTTAAATATATATAATTTAGAAATATATACATGATAATTTTGAAATTTTAAAGAGTGATACTTTATTATTGTAAAATATTGCGTAAATTTTTAATTTGTCATAATAATCAAGTTCATCCTGCAAGAGACAGTTTTTTAATTCTTATTAATATTATATTTTGCTCAGACATTATATATTATCTGTCTTTTCGTTTTCTCAATTTAGTTCAAAATGTGTTTTTCATTGCCGTTGAAAAATGTAACAATTTCCATCTGAAAAATACGGTTTCCGCGCGTAAATAAAATAACAGGTAAATAAAGAGATGTAATTGAGAAAATTCTGAAAATTATTTACGTTTTCTTCGAGCAACGTATTATAAATAAACCGACTAAATTACGATAACACTGCTTTTGAGAGAACGTAAAATATTATTTTGATGTTTCAAGTGATATTCAATTTTAAAAATATTAATGTTGAAATATGATTCTGCTAATTTATTTCGTTTTCGTATTAAGCAATTTTTTTTTCATAGAAAATATAACACTTTATCCTACGATAATTATAGGGGTAAACGAAAATTACTCGAGCACTTAAAATTGGCATTTTCATATTAATGTTCACCTTTCTACATAATTGCAAATATATTTATATGCAATTGTCCAAAGAATTTTCCTTCTCTGAAGAAAAACACCGAAAACGTTTTAACAAAAATTAATGTTCAGACGTTATTTATTTAATGGTCTTTATATATATATATATATATATATATATATATATATATATATATGTGTGTGTGTGTGTGTGTGTGTGTGTGTGTGTGTCTAAATTTTATCTTAGTCTGTGCTAAATTACGTCGTTTGTTGATAAAATAATATTTTTCTAATTTCTAATTTTAATCTTATATTTATATTTTGAAAATTTTAATTATAGTTTTTTTCTAATCTAAAATTTACTATTAATTTGTATAAAATATATTTAAAAAAATAGTAATTGAGTTACTTAATTTTTATTATACATTTTATATACCGTAATAGTATATTATATATATATATTGTAAAACACGACGTATTTTAATTGCGTTTATTCTGCCTATTTTTTTTTATTCCGTCTACCCAATGATATTTGATTTCTGTAATAATTGATTCTTGTTCATTTCGATTCCGTTCTCCGGAGGATTTCCAATATTCCTCAGGGACAGGAGGCAAAAAACAAAAAGAAAGAAGAAAGAAAAGAAAGAAAGAAAGAAAGGAAAGAATTGGACCTTATTGTTACTATTAGCAGAAACGATAAACATTTAATTCGATAACTCGAACGTTTAGTCGGCGAGAATTCGAATTAAGAACCGAACGTTTTCCGAATTTTTCCCCGGTCAATAAGATTTTTTTCCCTTCTCGGGGGTACCATTCAAATTTCCACTCGGTTCCTCCCCCCCCCCAAATAAAGGTCCACCACTAACGCAATCGATTGTTAGACGCAAAACTCCTGAAAATAACAATGCTCTTCGTAAATCGTCTCTTTCTGAAGGAAAAAAAACACGATTCCTTTGAAACCTTTTTTTACGCAATCAATTTTTATAGTATGTAATTTATATGTATATATATATATATGCATTATTTGAAATATTTTTTTATCATATATAAAAATTAATGAAAAAAATATTTTTTGTTGTTCATATTTTAATAAATATAATTTAGAAAGTTTTTTAAATAATATTTAGTAACATTGGTCAAAAACGAATACTAACACTTTTATAGATCATATATAGACCTAATTCGAAGCGAAAAAGTGGATAGAAAAAGTGGAAATCACTGAAAGAAGGGATCATTTGCAGAAAATTCACAGGATATATATATATATATATATATATATATATATATATATACGGTGAAGAATTCCTCGTAAATTATGATTTAGCGTGACTCGTCCGAGTTCGTGGTCCATCTTTGCGAGTTTTCGACCAATTTAAACCGGTCGTTGGAAAAAAGAAATTATTAATGAGACCCTAATGATACCGAAAAAAAAACGAAACGCGACGCTTTTATGCTATTATATCGCTTTTTTGCGGTCATTTTTCCTCTCGTTCGAAACCCTATGTGTTTTTTTATTTGTTCTAGTTGAATTTTTGTATATTTATCGCGTTTGAAACTGTTCATTAATTCGAGAACGACTTTAATACAGGTGATGAAAAAGTTATATTTTAAGTAATGTTCAAAATTTTTTTTCAAATACTTGAAAATAAAATTACAAGGACCATCGAAAATTTTTATTTATTTTCCACATATCTTACTATTACAATATAATATATTTGACATAAGAAATGTTAATTAATCGATATTTATATTTCATTTTTTGAATGTTTTTCTCATCGATAGAGATTTATTTTGATATCAATTTTTTAGTCGTATATTTCTTATGTTAAAAAAATATTTATAACATAAAGTAAAACATATTTTTTTTAATATTTTTCAATTCTAATAAGCAAAATTTCTCTATTGACACTGGCAAATAGAAATAAAATATATTTTTATATATTTACTAAGAAAAAAGAAAATGTCAAAATATTAAAATGAAAGTGTATAGTAAGATTTGTGACGGTTTTTTTCTTTTAACTTAGAAATGCTAAAGGATATGAGAAGAGTAGCCAGCGGTGCAGAAGAGAAATTTCGACGTTCACTCAGGATATGAGAAAAGCAACCTCTCTATGTATTTACGTCAAAAAAATTCTCTCGCTTCAATAGTGCAGTCACTTGAGGGTTAAAATTTTTCATTGAACAGAACGAAAAGTACATTTTATTATTCGAAATCCGCACAAAAGTTGCTGAAGAGGGTCAATGAAATCGAAGCACATATTCAGCCCTTAGATAATGAACGTTCACTTTCGATTATCTTAATACGCATGATGTTTTCCTTATTTTTCCTTCGTTTTTCCGCCTCCTTTTCCACCCTCTGATTTACATTTATATACATATTATATATATATATATATATATATATATATATATATATATACCAGTATATATATATATAGTGTTTGTTGTGCTATGCTTCTTTGTCTAAGCGAAAACGCGAAAATCTCACTTATGTATTTTACACAGCGCATTCTTTGTATCAAAGGACCCTTTTCAAGGATTCTGCGTTGCCTTTCTCCCTTGAACTGTGAATATGTCCGTCATTTTAATCGTGAGATGTATTTTTTGAGCGCTTTTTTCTATAAAGAAAAATGATTTATTACAATAAAGCAACCGAAATATCCAAAATTTATTCTATCAAAATAACTTTTGATTTGTATAAAAATTAAAAATACGTATTATCCAATAAATATATCTTTTACTAAATTATGTTTCATTGGGTTTTCGTTTGAAACTTACTTGAAAACGTGCGCTTTTTAATTTCTTGTGCTTTATTTCAATAATTAAAATGTATTATAAATTGATATTTTTTTTTTGAATTATTAGTTTTTAATCATTAACTTTTAATGATTAGTTATTGTATAATGAGATTTTAAGTGAGTTGTATTTATATTTTTATAACTGAAAAATTTTATTTAAATTAAAATATAGTTATACTTTGATATAATTTTATTTTTAAAATATTATCAAAATTATATAATGCTGATACATTAAATATTACCATCATTTATATATGGAAAATTATAATATCGAGAAGACAATGTTAATAAACAAGTTACGTATTACATATACCACACAGTTCAGAATAGCCACGATTTCCGGTTTTGGGACAATCGTCAGTTTTTATACACGAACCTGTATTATTACGAAAGAAACCATCCTTACACACACAACCGGGTTTTTGACAATTCGAAGTACAATTTACCGGTCTATCTTTATTTTCGCACGTTCGTTTACATCGTTCGTCGCACATGGAAAACGTTTCGTTTTTTCCGCATGTATCGCACTTTTCCGGTTTCACGCATTTTCCTTTCGTATTACGCATAAGATTTCCAATACATACGCAATCGGGAACACATCTAGTTTTACATCTTCACACAATATCCGGATATTCGCATGTGTTTGGACATCCGACACACGATGAAAATATTTCGTTTTCGGGACATTGACGTTTCGTATCGGTAATATTAATCGAATATATACCTTCGAATGTTAAAATTATACAAAAATTAAATAGTGTGTACTTCTACATTGTCTTAAAAACTTTTTTTAACTGTTACATTTTGTATACTTCTTATGCTTATTTATATATAGTCTGAATATATTAATTTTATTTAATTTATATATTGATAATGTTTGAAAATATTTCGAATATTATAATATTTTTTATTATTGATAAACTATATATATTTCAGTGACTGTCGAATTTTACGTTTTTAAAACAAGTTCACTTTACCTTTTGATCACAGTATTACACTGAAAAAACTGATTTTTGATATTTCTTGTTTTTTTAATGAATAATTTTAATACGATCAAAAATATAATTTTTAGAACGCAACGTTGAATATTTCTGGCAATATAAAATTTAAAATATGATATTATATATTAAAATTTAACACAGCAAAAATATTTTTTTAGATTAAATATTTTAGATATCAATGTAATTTTACTATATATATATATATATATATACATATGCTAATGTATCGTTTTAAAAACCATATTAGCAAATAATGTGGAAATATACGTCTTCGTTTGTTTGTTTAATATCTGCAGTCAGTACAATATTTCGAGCTGATAACGAATGTAAAAATGATCCTAACGCAAGTATTGTTCCTTGTGGAGATCCTTGTCTACAAACTTGCGATAATAAAGACGATGAACAACCAAGACCATGTCCAAGAATTTGCATAATAAAGATGGCTACGTTCTTGGAAACAATGAACTCTGCAAACCAGTACAAAAATGCAATTTAATGAACCCGTAATGTACGAAAACGAAGAACCTTCCTGTACATCACAATGTGAGCAAATATGAGAATCATTAATATTAAAAAAAAAACTAATGTACAGTCGAAATCAAATTTTCGCAAAGACGTTTTTAATTAATTATGTTCT
The DNA here is from genome assembly GCA_024500535.1 of Leptonema lineaticorne. Taxonomy (NCBI): domain Eukaryota; kingdom Metazoa; phylum Arthropoda; class Insecta; order Trichoptera; family Hydropsychidae; genus Leptonema; species Leptonema lineaticorne. The sequence continues at coordinate 2,590,531 of JANIJI010000060.1, forward strand.
GAAAAAAAAAATAATGTACCGAATGAAAAATTACATCGGCAACATTCTCACATTTATTTACAATGGAAAATGCGAATGACATTACAGAAAATTTTCCTAATTTAATTATTCGAAATTCGCGGTAATAACGTGAATTTTTGTCCGTTTTGTATTACAGAAGACAAATGATAAGACCTGTCACTTCCATAAAAATTATTATGCTCGGTCGATAAAAATACACATTATGAACTTTAATTATAATCGACAAAGGTTGAAAATATATATAACATATTTGTGTGTGTGAATATATTTTATGTTGAAATATTTGAAATTTCCATAGAAAACTGCTTGTATTTATATTTTATCACTTGTGTTAATATTGTTTTATGTCGTTTTCGATATTGATTTATATATATATTTAACCCATTCTGAGAATTATTATATTATTATTTATTTTTAAATTTTGATATTTTTTTATATTAAGATATATGTTAACGATTCTAACTCTATTTAATAAATTAACTCTATTCTATAACTGAATTATGTTAAAAAGTATGATAAAAAAAATATATTATTATAGTAATGATTTATTTTAAAATGAAAAGTATTAATATCGTACTTTAATGGGTTAATAACATATAAATATATATAGCATTTTTTTGAATATATTTTTTTTATATCAAAATGTTGAAATTTACAATTATATACTTCGTTTTATTATTTACGACGAATTATTCAATAGCCGAATTCGAATGTGGAGAAAATCAAGTATATGAAGAAGGAATTCCATTGTGTCCACCGGAAAGATCGTGCGATCAACTTTTTAAAGGATACGAAGTTGATTGTCCTGATAATGTCGAATTCAGAAATGGCTGCAAATGTATAGAAGGATTCATTAGGAATTATGAAAACGAATGCGTCACTAGGGAAGATTGTTGCAGTGATCCAAATTCACTTTTCGTTAATAAACCTAATCCTTGTGATGGAGGAACATGTGCTAAACCGAAATTTGAGGATTGCGATCGACATCCTGATCCTTATGGCTGTATATGCAGGAAAAAATACGTCAAAAAATCAGATACTGATCCTACGTGCGTACGACTTAAATTTTGTCCCAATATTTAATAATTTTGTAACGATTTTTTTAATAAATAAAATAATTTAATTCGTCGATATTTCAATATCCTTTTTTAAAAATATCGTATATCGTTTCACAATTTCAAAAAATATTTTTAATTTATTTAGACTATTTATTAATACTTGCATATCGATTTTTGCATATTTTTACATTACAAATAATAATTTATTTACAAAGTATTATTTAAATTTCACTTGTAAAATATTGTTTTCAATGTTATCACTTGTGTTAACATTGTTATAACCGGGTCGTGTTTTATGATAAATGCTATCGTTTATTAATTATCTATACGTGTTTAACCCTGTTTTAAAAATATCCGAAATAGTAATTTAAAATTTTTGACTTTAAATAATGCATTTAAAATATATTTTATTAAACGAAAAAAAAAATACAATACATCTCATATTGATATTGAAAATAATTTTATATTTTTTCAATTTACGTAACGATTAAAAAATTGTAATGAATTTCTTTATATTTTAAAAATTGAATTAAAGGTAATTCGTATCTTTAAGGGTTAAAACTATATATATGTATATAAATCTTTTAATAAAACAAATTATTTCCAACACAATGATGAAACAAATATTTTTGTTTCTTTGTTTATCATTAATTATCAATATAACGTATTCTGAATATGAAGAATGTCCTGATGGCGAAGTTTTTGTCGAATGCGTAGGATGCGAAGATACTTGCACTAATCCTGACGTATCGATAAAATGCGAAAAAAAATGTGTTCCCGGATGCATTTGTAGAGAAGGTTTATTTCGAAATACAACTGGAATATGTGTAGAACCGGAATTATGTGATACGTGTAACGTTAATGAGACGTTTAGTAAATGTGATAATACAAATTGTACTAATACATGCAGTGATCCTATGAAATCATGGAGGTGTCAGTCTGATAGATGTGTAGCAGGTTGCATTTGTAAACCAGGATACCTGAATAATGATAAAGGATTTTGCGTGCTGCCAGAATATTGTGATATGGAATGCGAGGCAAATGAAACGTTTTCGATATGCGGTGACCAATGTCAGCGAACATGTAAAAATAAAGATGAACGTTTAAATTGCGTTACGAAATGTGAAAAATCCAGTTGTGTTTGTAAAGAAGGATACGTTCGCAATTGGGATGACGATTGCGTATTTCCAAATGAATGTCCCACTTGTTTAAATCCGAATGAATATTACGATTGTCGTTCGGCTTGTGATGTAACTTGTTCCACTTTGGAAGAGCCTTGTCATATTTTAAATAAGAAAAGTGTTGCAAAGTGTTATTGTAAAGATGGATTTGCAAGGAATGATAAAAACGTTTGCATACCAATTAATGAATGTCCTTTTATACAATGTAAGACTGATCCAAACGCGATCATGCTTCATTGCGGAGATCCTTGTCCGTTAACTTGTGAAAATAAAGACGTATTAAATCCAAAACAATGTCCGAAAATTTGTATAAAAGATGGTTGTAAATGTAAAGATGGCTACGTTCTCGATAAAGATGGAAAATGTATATTATCAAAAGATTGTTTAATTGTGAAAATTGAATGCGGAAAAAACGAAGTATTCGAAGTACAAATTCCAACATGTCCACCGGAGAGAACGTGCGATCAACTTTTTAAAGGATATGAAGTAGATTGCTCCGAAAGTACTAAATTTAAAACTGGTTGTATATGCAAAGAGGGATTTATCAGAAACGATAAAAAAGAATGCGTTACTAGAGAACAATGCTGTAGTGACCCAAATTCACTATTGGTTACGCAGCCTAATCCATGTAATGGAGGAACTTGTTCTAAACCAAAATTCGATAAATGCGATTTGAGTCCAGATCCGTACGGTTGCCAATGCAAACATAAACATGTTAAAAAATCAGATTCCGATCCTACATGTATTGTACATAAATTTTGTCCTAAAGGTAAAGGTAAAGGTATTCATTGATAATTTTCATTTTGGCTGCTGTGATGTTTTTCAATATTATAAATATTTTTTCATATATGTGATCAATTACACATATTTTATGATTTGTGAATATCAGAATTGTGTTTAATAAAAAAAATCTATTGAAAACGTTACTTTAGTTTTTAATTTATATCAATATTTTTTTTAATATACAATGAAAAAAATAAAAAAGAATTTACGTAAATCTTTTAAAATATTATTTGTTTAAATAAATATATAAAATATTCTTCACATTTTTTTAAAATAAATATTACAATATTTTTTTTACTTCGAAAATCTTAAGCCGATCTCGTATAACGAATTTTAAATTTTGTTTAAAGTAATTCACTTTTAAATGTAATAATTTTAAAATCGTCATAATCAATATTTTGAATAAAAATAATATATATATATATATATATATATATATATATATATATATATATATATTTGTATTCTTTAAATCAAATTAAATCTCGACTTGTATTTTGATGTCTTGTTTTTTCTTTTTTGAGTAGTCAGTTTTACGTCCAACTTTCGACTTTTTATGGAAGAATTTTATGCATCATTCTTCTTTTATAATGTAATGAAAAAAAATGTGATATGCAAGTGACACCTCGGGAACAAAATCCAATTTTGTGTTGCTCGAAAGTCGCATACAATATTGTATTATATTATAAAACTAGTAGCATCACAATTTCCGCAGAATTGAATTTTTTTCATTGGCCACATATGTTTTATATATAATTAAAAAAAATTCAAAATATTTCAATGATCTTAATGTAAGATATTTAATTATGAAATTAATATATTTATAAAATATGCATAAAAGTTAGGAGCGCGTTTCCCGTTTTTCCGCGAAAAATGCGCAAAATTCGACAGTGACTCGTATTAATACTGCGGTTTCCGACTTCGCGTTTGTTGATAGTGAAAGATAACATTAGTTCAGTGAGCTTTTTGTTTCAATGGGGGAAGTTTAAGCGAGGAAGCCGCCACTTTGTTACCGGCTTTCAGCGCAGAAATCGTGAAAGCTCGGGCTGCGGCCAAACTTGTGTCTTTGGAAGTTGACCAAGTTGTTTTCGCACCGTTTTCCTCGACTAAATTCTTGTTGAAACACTATTCAAACAGACGAAGCTGATCGATTATTCGATTGACGAGTGTGTGTGTGTGTGTATGTACAATACCTATTTTCCCGGAAAGATGTATGATGTTTACTATTTATACCACTGTGCTATTGTGTGTTTGTTTACGGAACTCGAAATCGCTTCCATAATATAAATATGTTCCCGTTATATTATAATAATAAAAAAAAATATAATAATTTAATATAATATATTCAAGAACAAATTTATCCGAAAAGAAACGGAAAACTATCACGATATTTATAAAGTAAATAATAAGTCATAGATTATTATCATAATTTTTAAATACACAATTTCAGAATTGAAGAAATTATAATATAAATGGAGAATTTGATTTGAAATTAATTATAAATTTTTGATGATAAAACATATAATTTAAAAATATGATTTAACAGCATAATAAATACAAATAATCTTTATTTATTTTGTAAATATTATAATATATTTTTAATAAAAATAATAATTAAATATTGAAAATAGAATAATGAACTTAATCTTATAAGATTCAATATCGTTAAATATAAGAATGATTACTTCACGATATTTTTATTATATTATATTATGTTTCATTTATTTATTATATTATATTTCAGTAATAGTAATCACATATATATATATATATATATATATATATATATATATATATATATATATATATATATATATATATATACATGTATTTTACTCCATATACAGATTTATTATATATAAAAAGTCTCTCATTTACGTACATTTAAAATTACACTAAAAACCTCGATTTGTGTTGCTATTTTTTTTTATTCAATGTTTAATTTCAAATTTCGTGTAAAAATAAACGATATCGATTTGTATTTATAATAAGTGATCATTGTGAATGATGCTTGTGGTGTATTTAATTTCGAATTCAATTTTGTGAAATGTATTAATTTTTATTTTGGATTAAAAATTAATTATTATATTATAATATATATTAGTATAATATTTTTTTTTGAACTATAATATATTATGAATATATAGAAATTTTGCTTGTATTATTGTCTTTCATATCAACAGTAAACAGTTTTCCATTCAGTATGGTAAACAAGAGCAATGCAGCGAATAATAATATTGTGCAGGATGGATCGTTATCGTAAAATAACGAATGTAAATAATATTTCAACGATTCTATTGTTACATATTATGTTACTGAAATATCATTAAAATCCTTTTATGATCGATTATTTATTTTATAATAGATTGTGAACGTGTAAAACACTTTTTTTTCAATCTAATTAACGAACCGGCAAATATATTATATCGATTCTATTTCACGTCGAAATAGAAAAAAATACATTAATTTCATATATTTATAATATATTAAAAAGTGAAATAATTATGGCTTTTCGATATTTATAATATCAACAATCGATTTAAATGTATATTATTTAAATTATTCATAGATAGTTTTATATATAATTTGATCGATATTTAATCCATTAACGTTGAAATGAAAGTATGAAATATGATAGCTTTTTAAACTTTATTTTTATACGAAAAAAAATTTATTTGTAGGTCGATTTCTGATAAAATATATCATTTTTATCACTATGAAAATTGAATTATTAACAATGTGAATTTTGATTTTCATCAGCGATTTAATCAGTATAGTGTTTCTATAAATTATGCATTGATTATTTTTATGTTTTGCTTTAAATGGAATAATATATATTTTTTTAATATTTTACAAAAATAAAGATTTTCATACTGTCTATGTTAAATAATCCAATATTCAGCGGTACATTGGACGACCTGGGCGTCTTAAAAGCAAGTTTGAATAATAAAAGAGACCATTTAAACAGGTGACCGCGGAAAGCCTCTTTAAATCGATTTAAGGTAAGATTAAGGACGTTTTCGAAGGCATGACTCGTGATATTGGTATCCGGCATCTGTGCCATTCGGAAAAAATCCAATATTAGAGCCCCTTTTTTTCTCTTTCACCCTGTAAAGTTCCATTTTGAACCGGCCTTTTGCGAGATTCACGCCACAATCGTCGAATTGAGTCGCTCGTTGTCGATTCAGGCAATCGTCAATATTTCAATACGAATATTTTTTTTTCTTATATTTTTCATTTTTTTTTCTTTCGTTTTCGCCGTATAAGAGATTTCTTCTTTTTTCCCCCTTTTTCGGGCACACGTGATAATTTTGCATACTTTAGAAGAAAACACGTACATAAATCGACGATGGAGAAAATGCCATTTTCCTACACCCTTTTTCACCCATAATAATATTTTCTTATCAGATTATAGCCGATCGCACTTATGGACGATTTGTTGTTTATCGATTTATATGTGTATTTCTAATACTAAATCACTATTAAAGTAATTTATTGAACGATTTTTTTTTCGTTCAAGATTAATGCTTTTTTATTCTAAACATTTAATTTATTTTTGTTGAATTTTATTGTGTTCAATGTGAATTTCCACCAATGAATTATGACATGGAGCATTATCGTGATTGATTCCTACCAAGAGTTGTAAAAACACGTGTAACTCGGAGATAATTAAATATTTTGACAAACAGATGCTTGGAAAATATTATAGACAGTCCTACCAACCTAAGAAAAAAAATACAATTTACCTGCCTTCCTAATGCCCTAATGGGAGTTTTAAATGACAATTTCACCTTACTTTTTGATCACATTAGTATTTGTCTAATTGTATATTTCAAAATATTTGTGACTCATTCGCATACTTCAATTATAAAAATAATATCTGTAGATATTTTCTATTATATATTATTTTGATGATGATAAAATATATAATAATTCAGAATTCCATAACGAATGGTCAAATACAATTCATTTTCAATTGAGGAAGCTTCAGTTTCATTTTAATCTAAATATTATATAACGCGATAACATTTCATAAACGTTATGATGAATACGAATGTCAAAATCCAATTTGTTTCAGTATCAAATATTGTGTAACTTAAGATACAATATTATTAATAATTTGTCAAAATTGTCGAAAATTATATTTGATTTGAGACATTTTAATTTATAATATCATATTTCATGACGAATATTTTAATAATATGATATATGAAAGTTGACAAATTGAAAAAAAAATACTTATTAAAATATACAAATTTATACTTTAAAATTGATTAATTTTTCTTTTTCTATATGAATATAAATAAATTTCGTCAAAATTTCCGCCTACGGTAGAATTGACAAATTTTCACCGTTAAATATTGAAATCGTTTTTAGATTTCTCGGAAAGTAAATGTAAATTTTGAACAACTTAAATTTAACATTGAAAGAATTTATTTTCATACGTTTGAAGTTTTGATTTATGTTACATAATATTTTAAATTACAAATATCATTGGTACATTATAAATTTTGTAATAGAAGAAAAATTTTAACGTTAGATTAACAATGTGTAATTAATATTAAATTGAAATTAGTTTTTGATATATATTATTTTAATTTGTGTTACATCAAATTTTTCTGTATTAAATTAAATTTATTTTGATATTTTTTTAATTTGGAATCATAGAACGTTTTCTCTATATAATTATATATAAATTACCATTTTGTAACCGCTTTTTCCATATTCGTAGTAAATTTATAGAACGCATCTCTCACGAATAATGAAAAGTTTATTGTATATATTTATGAATATGAAAATCGAATTCGACGATAAGTAAAAGTTGTTGAATGAAACGAATTTTCGCCAAGGGTAAAACGGGATAAAAATGATTTCTTGCGTAAAAAAGGGGAGAAAATGGGAATGCGACCTTTTCCGGGAAATTAGTATGTGACGCTTGTTGCCGTTACATCGCCCATTAGCCGGTTATTTGTTTCCATTTTGCCTGAAGCCGGCCCTGGCCACCGGTAATCTCCTTAATGTCGCAACTCCAAGAGGAAATAACAGATTTTCGATTAGGCCTGGACAATAACTCGCCTACATGTGAACAGAACGCATTTTCCCGAAACCCTAATCATTGTACTTTCTTCTATTATTATTCGTTCGCTTGTATAATTTTTGTTCTTTTTGCCGTCATTTTTTTTTCCGCAATATAACGAATACATTGTTTTCAATTAAATCTACTGCGTATTCTCGTTTTTCGCATTTTTCCAAATCTCGGAAAATCCACAAAAAATTAACATAACGCTCAAGAGATATTCTTTTTAAAAAAAAATCTCTTTTGTAACACCGCTTTTATGATATATAATTCGGTTATGTAAGAGATTAAAAAAAATGTTTTCCATGTTTTTTTTAATTTAAAATAAAAAGTAAACATTTTTATTTTATTATCAAAAAAATATTTTTTTACAAAAATTTAATCCATTCTGTAAATAATTAACTTCTATAGTAACGTTTTACATGTTTAATTTAGTTAACATTACTTGAAATTGCTAAACCAATTTTAGTTTTTAATTTATTATGTCACTTTTATATTTTTTATATATACTATTTATATTCAATTTATAAATATCATGATTTTTCATTTATTGTATATTTATATACAATATCACATGTCTCTAAAATATAGATGTATTTTTTAAAAACTTTAAATTAAATTAGTTAATTAGGTAAATTCAATTGACATCGTAGATCAAACATTCATTACTAGATGTCACGTTGATAAGCTAATTTAATTACAAAGTTAATGCAAGTCTCTATGACGTATTTCAAATAACATATATCATATTTAACATATAATAATAATAACATATAACATATAACATATAACATATATAACATATAACATATAACATAATAAATAATAACATATAACATATAACATAATAAATATTGTCATTTTTTTTTGTAATATGAACACATTTCCGAGAAAGATACAATTCGTTCATGTGAATTTATCTGAAATCATTATTCTAACGTACACGCATACAATATGTAATGCGATTCGTGTTTGATGTCGTGAACTCTATCTAATAATCATATCCGCGCAAAAAAAAATAGCACAGGAAGAGTTGCGTTGCACGTGAGCGTCATTTTTCAGTCAAACAACAGTTTCACCGTGTAAAGAAAGAAAAGGAAAATTCTCGTGAAAATTCGCACCGCACGAAGAAAACGCGAACGGTATGAGAGAAAACGGGTGGCTGGAAAAAAGACGAACGGGATGGGTGATGACGCCATTTTTTACATGCGGCCTTTCGTTGTGCATGTTGTTCTTTTAAAGTGATCCATCTAGCCGAGACATAACTCTTTAAGGGTAATGGACCTTGACTCACCCTTCCGGTCCGATGGGAGGCGGCACAGTCCTTTATATCGCGTTTTTCTCTTATACATATATATATATATATTTTAACGGTATTGTGTTTTTCCGCACATAAATTCGACGCACACCCCTCTTGTTTCCCCCCCCTCCCCTCACTCCCGGTGAGCACCTCTAAATAACCTCCAGAAGGACGAAAGGAGTTTTTCCGTCGAAAATTAAGTCGCGATTACTTCACTTCTTGAGCCGACGGAGCAATTACGAGGCTTATCGACATCGCCGCACAGCTCGTTTTAGGATTCTATTCCCCTCAAAAAATAAAAATAAAAATCGACAAAAAAAAAATATATATATATAAAATAATAATGTTATTATATTGAAAATCTTTAATGCAAATATTTACGGATCCGTATAACGTTGTAGAATTTTATTTACACCGTAATATATTCATACAGTCGAGCGAACAGAGAGGTCGACGTTGATTTATAGAGCGTAACTGGATTTAATGAGCGCTTGATACTCTAAATCTGAAAGCCTTCTCTCTGTGTATGTATGAAGTGCTCGTTTGCTCTTAACTTGTCTGAATATTATAATCGGCATGCTTAACACATTTTCGTGCTTAATTTTTAAATTTTATAAATTTATCTCTTTGAAATGTTTAAGAATTTTTTTTTCTTGCACACACAACTTGTGAACGCCATAGTTGAGATGTGAATCGATTCGAACTCCCTAAACAAGTTGAAATGTTTCATTAAATATATTTCAGATGTAAGAAAATATGGAAGTATATAGTGCGTTTTGCGGTTAATTGAATAATTCGTATACGTTTCAAACAAATTTATCGGTCGATAGAATCACTAAAAGCCTTCACCATTCCCATAAATAATCTTCAATATTAATTATTTTTAGAACATTTACTTCATAATTTCATTTCACGTTCCATTATACAATCGATTCGAAGGCAATTTCTTTAAATTGACTTCCCCTCATTAAGTTAAAGGCTTTATCAAAATATGGCATAAATGGTACGTTCATATTTTATCAATATTGATTTCGTTTATTTAATATTAAAAGTAAATTTGTCGAAATGTGAAATTCGTTATAGACGCCGACATTTTTTAATATTATGTTAATATTTTTTTTTATAAAAGTATAAAATTATACTTTAAATAAATCGCTAATATCTTAATATTTCCATTGAAGATTTATTACTTATTAAAAATTGATATTGTTAATTTAGTTAAAATTTTCCAGTCATTTTTCAAGTATTTTTTTGTCAAATCCGATTGTTCATGTACATCTTAAAAATCGATCGATACGATAATTAGTATAAAAATTTAATTTTTAATTAAAAAAATTAATACAATATCTTTAAAACTTGTGATACGCGATGGAATCGTACAATTCATCGTTTTAACATCATTTTCCAGTTAAGGATAATCTAGTCGTGTTCAGTCGAGTCGGTCAATTTAACTCGAATTCGCCACCGGAAAATTTTCCATCCGGTTACAAATCAAAGGGGCATCAGTCTGAAACTTTATGCGGCGAACACTCGAATCTAGTTGCCAGACTGCTGAAAAGCTCGGAAGTAGTCTTTGATCTCGAACCGTTGACGTGGAAAAATCGTCCGTGAAAATCTTATGACACCGGAAAAAATAATAAATTTCTATTCCCATTCGTACCGTTCTATATTTGTTTTATTATATATATATATATATATATATATATATATATATATATATATATATATACATATATATATATATATATATATATGTGAGAGCGATAAAAGCGCGAATTATCTAAGTGTGTAAATATAGACGAAAAATGCGTGATGAAAGAAGTGTGTGGAAAAATCGTCCCCGTTTACTAGGCGAGATGAAATTTATCGATGTTTACAGTTTTTCCGTTATTTGTGATGGTGTTAGGTGATTTTATAACTTTCGCCACTTTTTCCATCCCGATAATAAAATTCGCAACGGTAAAGTGCTGCGGGCGAAGCGTTCAAAATATCGTTCGTACGACTTAATATTTCTTAAAGAAAAAAAAAATCGCATTTTATAAAACAGGCTCGAATGGTTCCGGTTTAAATTCAAAGACTCTATATGGATGCATTATTATTGCTTCCGGTATCGGATTATGATTGTTAAAAAAGTATCAACGTTACGTTTGCACAACAACGAGAAAAAAATGTGCTTTTTTAACATGTTATGTAGTCATGTATTGTGAAAAAAAATATAAAGATTAACTTTTCAATTTCAAAACACTGATCAAAAAGTAAGGTGAATTAATTTATAAAATGTAAAATCTTTATTTGTTTTTTTAACGCTCTTTTCAATTCTCGAAATATAGTTGGTATAACTTTCAAGACCTTCTTCGATTCGGTTTTTCTCTCCTTAATTGTGTCAAATTAGGCGAATAGCCAGAAATCGCACAGAGTCAAATTAGGCGAATACGGTGGTTGCAGAACGATGAGTCGAATTTTTGTCAAAAAAGTCGCGAGGAATCAATACATTCATGGCGCATCATCGTGATGTAGGAACTAAAAGTTGTAAAAACACGTGTAACTCGGAGATAATTAAACTTTTTCACAAACAGACGTTTGGCAAATGTTAAAAACAGTCCTTCCAAGCTAAGAAAAAAAATACAATTTACCTGCCTTCAGAGAATTTTAAATGACATTTTCACCTTATTTTTTGATCACAGTAATATAAAGTTATATAATAGTTTTTCTACTGATTTAGCGGAAGGTCAAAAAGGGTTCGTCTATTTTTTTTTTAGTGTGGCCATAATTTATGAAAGATAAACTGACGAAAAAACATCAGAATTTACCACACGTGATATCCATTTATTTTATTTTTTTTATCGTAAATAAAATAATACACCATTTTTATCGTATTCCGTTCGAGATTTTATTATAGTGCTCGGTTCGTTTTTATTTTCTTATTTGATTTTTAGATTAGACCTTTTATTCGATATTTCAGTATAACGAAGCTTGAAATTTTAAATTTATTTATATCAATACAATAATAAAATCGATTATTAAAATTTAAAAATATATATTTATACAATTTATTTATGTGAAAAGACATTAATTATATAAATTCAATCAATTCAATGGCGTTAAGGCATTTATGGTTTTGCGTATTTTATTCGAATTTCACTATGATAATTTTTCTTTTGGCAATTGTCAATGAAAAGTCGATTAAAAATCACCATTCAATATCATAAAACGATTGTCATAAATCATATGTTTTTTTAAATATTTTTAGTACACAATAATTTATATTGAAATTATAAATCAGTTCTTACTTTCAACTACAATTAATGACAATTATCAATCACAACTCAAAGTGATTTTACGAATAAAATTATAATATGAATTAGAACATTATTCATTATTTACATAAAATGTATATTATACATAAATATAATAAAAAAAGGATGAACGAGCCCGATTCGTGCACACGTCGTGCTCGTGCTTACGTCAACAAATAACGCCTATTATTCAATGTCAGAGATAATTAAATTATAAATGACAAAGATGATTGACGATTTTGCTTATACAACTCTGTTTATTTTTACTTCGACGAACGAGTAAGTCGATCGGATTAGACATTTCCACAATATTTTTTTTATATACGCATTTTAAACATTAAAATTATCCGAAAAAGCTTTCTCGTCATATATATATATATATATATATATATATATATATATATATATATATCTTATCGTATAATATTCAAATATTTTTTTTTAGGTATTCAATATCATCTATCAAATAAAATTAATTATTAAATATATAGATATATAAACGAATATTGTGAATTTAATGTGTCTAATCTCAGTTTTAATTTATATATATATATATATTAGGTGTTATATAATTTCGCACCGAGCACAGTTTCGGACAAACGAACTTTTAACGAAAGTTTTTCGTTAATTATCTCCGTAATATCGGACCGTTGTTATAACGAATCCGACGTTGAAAAAGTTAAAAGTGCATGCATCTAACGTTTCCCAAAAACAAGTTGAATACGTAACTTTTAATTTTAAATATCATTTTAACGGACGTGTTTTGTGTAATGCGGTCGACCGATTTTCGTTTTAAACTTTTAATTATATCAATGCCTATATTAATTTTCATAACAAATTACTGAAACGTTTGTTTATTGAAAGTTGACGCTTTTCAATTTGCTTCGTTGAAATTGTTATTATATATTTATTAAAAGTATTTGATGCAAATTATATATAGTGTGCGGTAAATAGTAAACTATTATGAAAAATTGAATTTTGAAATGCGACTGTTTTAAAACTATAATTATTAAAGTATGCTTGAATATTATATTTTAAATCAAATCAAAACCGCTGTATATTGAAAAACACATTTGTTCAATTATTTTTAATTTATAAAAATAATATTTTTATAATAAATTTAAAAATTCTATCCTAAAATAAAATTATATATATATATATATATATATATATATATATATATATATATATATATATATAATAAATCAATTATTTTATTAATTATATGTTTATAGCTTTATATATATGAATAATGATAACATTATTTTTTTGTATCCAATGTTCAATTTCTTTAGTAAATAATTTAATATATTTGATGTTTCAAATTAAAATATAAATATATATAGATAACGAAATTATTCATTTTTTAACGTATAATTAATAAAAGTTTAAGGTATCGCAACTATTCATAATTATTTTAAAAATTTTCGCATCGTTATTATAGTATTAAACTTTATAAAATTTAATTAAAAGTTTCAGTAATAGATTAAAAACAAAATAAGTTATTACAAAATATATTTTTTAGAATGCACTTTATATATATATATATATATATATATATATATATATATATATATATATATATTGTATATAAACATTATGTAATATAATTTAATTAATTCGTGTAAAAAAATATTTTTTATATAAGTGGAAAATTTATGGTAGAATCAAGTTTAAATGATGTTTTAATTCGGATAATGAGTATTAAGCTTTTCGTACTTTTTAATTTAATTAAATTTTCTAGTGATTTTTTTTGGGATTTTTCGTCATGTTAGACACTTTTTTGGTATATATATATATATAGTACGCAGACGATTTTGGATTAATAGAAAGTTGGTACAAAGTTGTAACAGAAATAATGCAGGGTTGCGGTTCGCGGTAATAACAATACCGCGGTGCGAAGCCCGCGTTTCGGATTAAAAAAAGCGTTAACGCGCATGCGCACGACTCGTTTTTCGAAGCCCCGGAATTCAGTCACCCCCGCACGCTGAAACGAGGTTGACACGCGCGCGCACCACAGTTTGCGAACCATTCGAAACTACGAAAACTAACCGCGAACATTTTCGAAACAATAAAAATATATACGCGATCGAATTTCGTTCGCGATAACGGGATAAACAAAAATCGAAGTTGTCGCGATTTAATTATTATTTAAAAAAAAAATTTTTTTTTGGATTCGTCGCCCGAAAGTGAAAAGCGGGGTGGGGGAAAAAAAAGGATAAGTAGTTTTCATATTGTTTTTTTTTCGTGTGTAATGAAAGTTCGCAGTCGTCTCAATTGTGATGGTGGACCCACTTAAGATCTTTTGGGTGTTGACCAACAGCACTTACTTGGGTAAGAAAAGAGAGAGTTTCGACTTGTATTTTTAGCCGAATGCCCGTTTTTCGCTATGAAAATATTTGAACGTTTTAAAAGTATTTTTTTTTTGGCACTTTCACTTTTTAACAGCACCATTTCGTACAAAATTATCGGTATTTTTTAAGTTTTCTTAGCACTTGCGTAATTTTTGGGATTTTTCATATATTTTACATTTGTTATTATTCCGTTATAAAAGCAAGAAATATTGTAAAGTGATTTTTTAAATATGTATACGATGGGAAAAATGATCTTTATAATATGCTTTTATTCGTGTAAACATGTATATATATATATATATATATATATATATATATATATATATATATATATATATATTAAAAGCTTTTAATTTATTCATTACCGGACGGGATTAAATCTTAAAGGAAGCAATTATCTTACGTTTAGCATATGCTAATAAGATTATTTACACGTCTATAATGCTCGTAATAATTATTTTAATCGTAGTATAATAATAATCTATTCGATTTATGCTGAATTTAATTATATGTTAATTAACGTTGAAAAATATTGTTTCAATAATTTTACCGAAAAAATGTTTAAATTTTAGAAAGATATTTTATATTTTTGTTGAAATATTTGTTTAAGAAAATAACAATGAGATTTTAATTATTTTTTATCAGTACATTTTATATATAGTATTTAAAGATACAAATATATTTTTCAAAATGTACAACACGATACATAAAAAGAAACATTGGGTTTGTTGATCTTTCATAATAAAACATATATTAATGATTCCAAGAAATTTATACAAATCGATCGGATATTAGTATACGAAATAATGTATTATATTTTCATTTATTTTCTCCAACATATATAATATCGCGATAAATGCGCGTAATATAATATTAGAAAGAGTGCGTGGAATCGCGCGAGTAGCTTACGTATGAAAAGCTCTTTTACCTGTAAAAAAAAAATAAAATAAAATGAAACCGACATAGATATAATCAATCAGTCTCTCACAAAATAGCCGAAGGGCTGTCAAATAAAATATGGCCATTAATTATCGGGCTTTTATTTGATTTAACGCTTTGCCAGCGCAACCGTGAATGGAGGAAAATGTACGCAATTTTCGCAAAACCGACGATTGGTCATAACGATAAGGGTGGTCTCCTCTGAAAATCCCATTTCGATACAGGCAAACACAAAATTCACCACCAGATATTAATGGTGAACCTTTTTTTTCCCACCATTTCACCCCTCGTCCTTTTTTTCTATAAGAGCGGTTTGGTTAGCTTTCAAAAAAAATCGCCATTTTTTTTATTCGTGTCACAATATGGGATCAAATTACATTTTTTTTTTTGGTAAAATATTGCGCAAAGACAACGCGGCTATGAATTATTTACTATGGTGGATAAAGAAAACTCACTCGAGATAAGCGAAAACCGAGTAATCCGTTTTGGAACACGTGTAATCCTCCAGGACGAGTAACGCAATGTTTTCGATCGGTTTATATTATGAAATGTATTGTGCTAAAGCGGCACTTCTCAAACTTAAACGATCGAACATTAGTAAATTCATTTTTATATCGTACAACAAGACTAATCAACGATAATTAATAAAATATTTCAATTTGAATACAATCGACTTATTTTTATAAGCTTATCTAGTATGAAAAGTTTCATATATAATTATTAAATAAATTAGATTTTTTTTATAAAATTTTCTAACCAAAATACCGCATAATAAATATATGTAGATATAATTTGTAAAGTTATACGTATAATATCAAACATTATATATAATTCTATTTCAAAATTGTTGTTATTATTGTTATATATATTTCGTTACTGTTATTTCGAAATTCAAATTTCAATAAAACATTCAATTTTCTTTATTATTTCAATCGAATTGTTTGTATTATTTGATAAATACTTCGTTTAGCTTTAACTCTTTACATCGTTTTTGATGTTTTTATCAATATAATTGGAATATTTATACGGCTAAGAAACGAAAATTTTATATTAAATTTTAATTAAATTTACTCGTTTTGTTTTGTCAAAGTTTCCTTAATTACGAATGAATATATTGATTTTAGAGCTATGAAATCGTTTATTATTTAAATATAATTGGATTCAATACATGAATTGCGTTCAAATTATATTCAAAACTTTGAAACGAATAATTTTTCTAAAATTCTATTAATTCCATTATTTTAATCAAAATATTGTATATAAAGCACTATATATATATTATTATAATAAATATTAATTTAATTCATTGAATATAATTTAATTTAATTTAATGTATAACGATAGAAATAATTACATTTTTTATGATATGACATTTTTGTAGAATTTTTAAAACACATATGTTAGAAAATTTTTATTTTGGAAAACATCAGTTAATTATTCCATATATGTCAAGTTTAATTAATAATTAAATGATATTGATAATTAAATTAAAATTACGAATACTTCTATATTATAAAATATCGATTGAAATTGATGAAATTTTCTTGTAAAATATAGAATGATAAATTGAATGATCGCGTACAAAAAATATAATATTCAATGTGCGAATTGTGCATTATTTTATTTTAATTTTTATTTAGAATTATCACGGCAATAAATTAATTATTAATACACACACACACTAATAAGGTCGTTGCTTTCACAATAAAGCTATTTTGTTAATCACACGCAAACTTTAGGGTTTCTATCAATTTATCCAATTTGTACGTGGAAAACCTTCGAAAGCGGTCATTATGTCCGAAGTCAAACTTCGAACCCGAGACAACGACGTCGCAAACGAAACGTGAGAAAATCACCTGACTAAAATAAACACATCCGACGCAGATTTGTACCGGTAATTGTGAATAATTAACCGTAAACGTTGACCCTTGAATAATTTAAAATCGCATCGAGCGCGTGTATATTTTGCGAACGGGCCCGAACGATGAAAATTTCGGAAAATTTCGTACGCGAATTTTCCCAACTGTGAATGCGCTTAGTGCAACCGAGCGAAAACTTTTTCTATCGTCGTCTGAACGCCATTGGAAAATCGAAGGTTTTTCTTTAAATCTTTTTTCTTTCGTCGTCTTATATTCTGCACGTTCGAACGTCGCACTTATCGCCGTATAATGGAATATTATAAAAAAAATATATACTTTTTTTTACTCTTAATATTCGATTAATATCTATTGCTTAATATAAATATAATATATCAATTTATGCTAGTATAAAAAATATAAAGTGTTCTTCTTTAGAACAAAAAAAATATATAAATTTCGATTTAATTTTCAATATTCTCAAAGTCAATTTATTTTTTTATAAGACTAAACTTAAAGCTATATACTTCAACTTGAGATTTTATTTTTATATTATATATGAAATGAATTTTATTATTAAAAACTTCACTTATCATTTAATTTGAAAGTCTGGCGTCACTGATTATTAATATTTTATTTATTCTTAATGTTTTACAAGAAATTCAATGCGAAAATATTTTCTAAATATGCAAATATTTGAATATATTATAAACAATACATTTCAATTTTTGAGTTTAATATTAAAAGAAGATTGAATTTTCAATATTTACTGAAAAAAAAAAATATAGTAAACATATACGAAATATCAAAAATATATAAGATTTACTTTCAAAAATAATATAAAATATATTTTATAAATATAAGAAGCGAGATCCAATATTTAATTCATATTTTCAAAGTGATGAAAATTTTAAAGTACTACTTCAATAACTAATATATATATTTTTGGAAATAAAATTTCAGAACTGTTGACCCATATTTTAAAATATACGATGTCGTAAAAATATTTTACACAGTTTTCTTATTATAATATAATATATATATATATATATATATATATATATATATATATATATATATATATATATATATATATATGCCAAATTAAATATAAAGATATTGTTAAAACACGATTTAATATAAATATTGTATAATTGGGTACGCGTGGGAAAATTTTCGCAAATTAAACCTTATATACGTATTATATTGATTCCATCATATATATATATATATATATATATATATATATATATATATATATATATATATATATTAATTACTCCATAATTCAACCCTTAATATGAAATATTGATTATCATGTAATACATATAAATACACGTGTAGGAGGATAAATAAGCATAAACGAGCATACAAGCGTACAATATTACTTGTAACGAGTAAGATGATAGATAATTAATAATAATGTTTACTTGTAAAAGAAAATATGAATCCGCTACGAGCTACAATTTCTCATTTGATTTTATTTTGGTTTACATTTTTATGTAACGCACTCGTGTATTATATGTATATGCTCTATATACAGAGCACGTCGAAAATGTATGCATACTGTCGAAATAAAAATATTCATATAAAATTCAACTTAAATTATCATGTCGAATTATTATTATTATTATTTTGATATTTAATGAATTTTAATTTTATCGAAAATTTTGAAATTTTATATAAAAAAAAATGAATTAAAATTATTAAAAGTGTATCAGTATTTTTAATATTATAAAACAATTTGGATTTTGAAGGATCAGATAATAGGATTAAATTCATTAAATCCTTTCGGATCATTAATTTATTTATAAAATTTGATAAATATTTTTTTTACAACGAAAATAATGATTCGTTTTAATTTTTATATAAAAATTTTCCTACACGTATTTTTAAATTTAAATTCTATACAGATTTTGAAACACACTGTATATATACATACATAATATTCATACATTAATCGTAATTTTTAATTTGTATATACGAAATATAAACAATGAAAAGTACGTATTTTTTGTTTATATTTCACGGTTTTAAAGCCGTCTCTTTTGCTTTTGTTACAGACGAAAAAAAAAATAATTTCCGAAATCTTTTTCCATTTTCGTGATTAAAAGTATTCAAAGGGATTCATTTTAATTTATAAACGTGATTGTAATCATAATTCAAACGTAAGCCCCGTAATAAACGTGTATATTTTTGTAATTCATTCGGACGAATCGCATATTTTCATAATAAAAATACTACGCGACACACACAAAAGCTTATTCATATACGGACAAAATAATATTTATATATAGTCGAGTTTTCAAATATATCTTATAATATATATATATTTTATCATTTCGGTATAAAGGAGACTTCATTAAGGCTAATGATGAAACTTTTCTTGTTTCATTCAAACGGAGATATATGTCCTGTTGACTAACTTCTGACTAATATTTGCTTTGCATGATATCCGCCCACCGAGAGTCATGTTGCTGAAAAACAAATAAATATATCGATATATTTTTTATGTTAATAAGAAATTCGTAAATGTATGATTTAACGTTGAAAATTTTGAATAGAAATGTCGTAATTTTTTATAATATATATATGTAAAAAAATATTTATATTTCGGTTCAAATGTATGGAGAGAAAAAAAATGGTAAATTTATCGATCAAGTGAGACTTTTATATGTATTCAAAATTTTTTGACGCGTATAATTTATGTAAAAACGCAAAAATTTTCGAATAAAATTTAATATGGACATATTTCAAAATATCGTTTACAATATAAAAATTTTATTATTTTTAATATTTTTTACAATAGGATAAAATTAAAAAATGTGATATTATATATAAACAACGTAATGAAAATTTTTAAAATTCAAAATGCGTTCAAGAATAAAAATCTGATGAAATACATTAATTAATCAATTAAAATTTATACTATTAAACTTTAATCGATTTTTAAAGTTTAGTAATATAAATGAATCTCTTGTTCGCAGTAGCGAAATTTTAGTACGTTCATAAATTTCGTGTAACGTCGCGTTTTAAACACGCGTTCGTGTTAGTTGAAAATTGCAATTGAATCAATCAACCGTTCAATTTAACCGATCCGTGTCCGATTAAAAATTAAAATTTAAATCGCGAATCTCTCCGGGTGACATTTTGTACGGTTTTAAATTAAAAAATACACACTTTTAATTCGGTCCCCGAATACTTAATTAAAAATAATAATAATAATAAATTACGCGTAAATGGAAAACGGACGACGCTTTGAACGCTTGTGCGTATTTTTTAAACACAATTAAATATGCATATTGCAGATTATACTGTTTCGTTTCAAATTAGCATACTTTATATAAATATAATAATATTTGAAAGTTAAAAAAAAATAAATGAATTTGTAGCGCGATAGTTTTTCTAGGCCAGAAAGTTTTTATTCGGTTGAATGGTTAATTTTATATGAAACGGTCGGATATTTTTATTTTATTGAAAAATTTAACGAATCGTTGATTTTTCGAGTTAAAATATTAGTAACATTTATATGTATATATATATATATATATATATATATATATATATATATATATATATATATAGAAATTGAAAGAAAATACTAGTGATATCAAAGATTTGAAACCACGTAAGCAGGAATTTTTATATTTATAATTTTTTTTTCATTTCAATGGATATCGTATATAATGATGGGATTTTGTCTGTCGATATTCTGAGCTAGACTTATTTAAAACCCTACGTGATATAAAGGTAGATCTTTAAATCTTTGAAAAGGATTTTAAAGTTAAATTTTAAACCAGTTTCAAAAATTTTGAAAATTGTTTGCTCTAACTTACAACGAATATTATCACAAGTTTATATATTCTTTCAAATCAATTTCAAAATAATCCCCGTCCTAATAGTCTTTTTTGGTATAGCCTTCAAGACCTTCTTCGATTCGGTGTTTATCTCCTCAATCTTGTCAAAACGGCGTTTTCGCATAAGCATTTTGAGTTTTCTGAATAGTCAGAAGTCACACGGAACCAAATCAGGCGAATACGGTGATTACGGAACCAAGATTTATAAAAGTACATGTAACTTGTAGATGATTAAACCTTTTGACAAAAAGATGCTTGGCAAATGTTATAGACATTCCAACCAACCTAAAATTTTTTTTCATAATTTACCTGCCTTCCTAATGCCCGGGAGTTT
This sequence comes from Leptonema lineaticorne, assembly GCA_024500535.1. NCBI lineage: Eukaryota > Metazoa > Arthropoda > Insecta > Trichoptera > Hydropsychidae > Leptonema > Leptonema lineaticorne. The sequence goes on from JANIJI010000060.1 coordinate 2,612,587, forward strand.
TAAATGACAATTTCACCTTACTTTTTGATCACAGTGGTATATTAGTATAAAGTTGAAATGATAATTTTGAACAGTCGCCACATAACAGAAACATCAATTTTAAAGTTTCACAAAGCGATTAAAACGAGTAATGAAATTGAATAATTAGCGAGTTTCACGAGTAAATTTAATTTTAATCACATAATAATAGTCACACGGTGACGTCGCGGTTCAAACCGCTTTCATGTCAAGTGAAAATAATAGAAAGCCACTTATGACAATTTACAATCCTTACGAAAAAGCGTACGAAAAACACACGCCAATTAAATTCAAAATTCGTACAAACTATTAGTCGCCAACAATGAAAAAGTTACGCGGTACGAAAACACTCTTAGTTACACGGCACGAGGTTGTTTACTCGATTGTCGTCCGTCGTCGAAACGTCGAAAGCCGCCCCGCGTTCATAATTCGAGTTGTAAAACTTTACTCCGGTATGAAATTAGATGCTCAAACGGCGGAGACTTAATCTAAATTAGTTCTGTCCGCTGTTCGACGTCAACGTGGTAGGCTTATATCCTGTCGTTGTTATCTCGAATTGAATACGAAACGGGGGAGGCGGGGTAGGTCGGGCGGGGGGGTCGAAGAATAAAGTTCGGGGGACGAGGGATGAAAAAAGCTGTCTTAAGAAGAGCTTTCTGCGCCATTAAGTTGTCAAAGCTTCACAGATTCGGAAGCAATTATGCGTCATCGCGTGACGGGTAAACGCGTCATTCCGTGACGATATCCCATTACGTAAGTCGAACTCATGTCGATATTTCAGCTTCAGTAAAAATTCCTAAAATTATAATATTCATATTATATGTGTAACGTATATGTATAATAATAATACGTAGACGGAAAGATTCGTTTTATTTCGAAATGAAAAATGCAATGAAAGTCACGGATTTCAAAATTATTATATCCATTTTTACAATCGGTTAAATCCAACGTAATACGATTTGAAAAATTCTATCACATTAAAATAACAGTATCCATTTTATCTATTATTATTTTTAAGATTATTATCTCTTTTAATAATATAACATACGTTTATTTTTATATAACTATCAGTGTTATTAGGTGCAATTTTACACTCACTCGATCGTATGATTCAAAATAATCACTGTGAATTATTAATAATATATTTTATTATTATGTATAAATGGAAATGTTTTCAATATATTTTAAATAATTTATTACTTTACGATTTAGGCTTTACGATTTTTTTTCATTTCGATAAATGCGAAACGTTGTTTACATTCAGTTTATATTGGATTTTGGTTACCTTTTGATCGCTATGATATAAGGTCGTGCACTACGAAAAGAAAACACATGTCATAAATCAGAAAAACAGTAAAATAACAAATAAAACCGAAGTAAACACATCAAAAACATTTGATTAAAAGCGCTATAGTATATATCATGTATATATATATATATATATATATATATATATATATATATATATATATATATATAATATGATCGAATAAGAAAGTATGCGTGCGCTATAAATTTGAAGCACGTTTGGTGGAAAATATGGATGAAGTTGAAGGAAGAAAATGTCCTATTCCGAGATTAGACAACAGAAATAGTATTTTAGCAGGCCGGTCATGTCCGCAAAACTTCGAAAACTGAACCCGAACGGTTAAACCGATGAGTTGCAGAATACCGCAGAACCCACTTCAAAAATCACAATCGAAACAGACAAAGGGATTCTTGCCGACATTCACTATAACACGAGTGCTCAATAAGTTTTCCAGGGCACGACTTGAACTTTCACGTCGTTTCGGCTAAACTGAAATTGCTGAAAGTGTGGAAAATTTCACGTATTAACAACGGCTTCAGCTAATGCACGATCGCGAATTAAGCGAGTAGAATCGGCCGGTTTTGTTTTAATTGTTTGAAATTAGACGTCTTTGTGCTATTTTTGTATTACACTAACTATGCACTCAATTAATATAACTTTTATACCATACAAATTACAAAAATGTAATGAAAAATATACTGTTGTGATCGAAAAGTAAGGTGAAATTTTATTTTAAAACTCCGGGTCAATTAGGAAGGCAGGTAAATTGTAATTTATTTTATGTTAGTAGAACTGTCTATAATATTTTCCAAACGTCTATTTGTCAAAAGATTTAATTATCTCCGAGTTGCACGTGTTTTTATAACTCTCGGTTCCTTCATCACGATAATGTACCATGTCATACTACATCGGTTCTTCACGATTTTTTTTGCAAAACACTTGATTCATATCGTTCCGTAATCACCGTATTCGCCCGATTTGACTCCGTGCGATTTTTGGCTATTCAGCAAACTTAAAAGACCGTTTTACACGATTGAAGAGATAAAAACCTAATCAAAAAAGATCTTTGAAGGCTATATCGGAAAAAGACTGTTCCGATTGTTTCGAGGACTTAAAAAAGCGTTGGCAAAAGAGCATTTTGTTGGACAGGGATTATTTTGAATGGGACGAAATTGATTTGGAAGAATAAATAAAAAAAATACATTTAATTAAAAAATTCATCTTACTTTTAGATCACAGTTTTATAATATCTTTTGATCTACACGAATCAAAAAATTGCATGATTGAAAAAAATTAGATTATTTTATATTTGAACTTTAACAAAAAATACAATTTGTTTGGGCTTTGTTGTAAATATTTCATCATAGTACCCTGAAAGAGTAACTTTTATTTTTAGAAAGAAAAAGGTACACCTTCGCACTATCATCGTGATATGAGGGTCTATCTTGATGAAAATCTTTCAAATACATGGATTGGACAAAGAGGTACCGCTGAACATACTCCTCGTTCATCAGATTTCACGTCATTGGACTTTTTTTATGACAAGATGTAAAAAAAATACTATTTATCAAAGAGAACTGATAACTAGCAATGAGATGAACTCGTCAGTCTATAGAAAATATAGCGTAAAAAATATTATACAGTTTTTAACAATTTTTAAAATGTTAAAAGTACATATTTAAACAATCAAGATAAAATTTTATGATTTTTCGACGTTAAATTTTAAATTGTGCTTAATATAAATATGTGGTATACAAAGGATAAGAGTTATAAACACATATAATATATAATACTTTCGCGAACATAACGTTCAAAGTTTACAACTCCCATACATTTAACACTTTATATTTTATGTAAATCGTAATATTTATTTACACATATTTTATCTTCAATTTTATACTAAAAATTTTAACTATACATTTAATAAATATTTTTCAAAAACTTTTATATTAATATTTATATATATATATCTATATAAATTTTAATTGGATAAATAAAAATCAAATATTTTTATTGTATAAACATTTTATTACCATAATGTCCTTATTACAATATTGTCGTTATTAAAAATATTAGTTTTTTTTACATATATAGATTAAAATTTGATTATGTGATTTTCCAATATTATTATTATTATTAAACCTGATTTATCGTATTTTTAAAAGATAAAATCTATGAATAGAAAGTAATCTTTATCTTGAAAATAATATCAAAGCATAGATATTTCAAAATATTTCTAAGCATAACTTTATTTTCATTGATGAAAAAAATATTTTGTGATAGTTGTTTAAAAATATGCTTGTTGATATTCAGCATATATAAATTTTCATTAATTTAAAAATTATTTTTTTTGTCGTGAAAATTAATTAAAGGTATTAAAAAGACGGCTATGTTGTGAAAGATTAATTTTATATAATAGGAAATATTTTAATATTTATCTAACAAATTTTTATGAATAAACGTTAAACGTGCTTTTATAAAAGATATGGTTTTAAATTCATTTCGTCACGATATAATTATTCAACGAATAAAATATATTTAAACGTTGTATTTGACAACAAATGTTAACTAAAATAATAAAAGTAAAATTATATATTATAAAATATATGTATAACGATTTTTTTATATTTAATTGTTACGTATGAGATTGCAAAAGCTCTAAGCGAGAGAAATTAATTATTCAACGCGAGAAGGAAAACGCCGTTGAAAACGGCTTTAGAATTAAATTTGTTCAATTCGGAGAAAAGCCTCTCTCTCTCGTTTTCGTCTCGACCGACTGAGGCCGGTTTAAAGGGAGAAAATTGCCTTCAGCGACCGAACGAGCCGAAATCTCGACGCCGTTTTACCGAAAAAGCGACCGGCAATTGTTCAGTTTTTCCGTTGAATATATATATATATATATATATATATATATATATCGTAAAATATCGGAAAAGCGGTTTGAATTGACCGCATCTCGGATCGTCGAACGGGGTTTGAAACGCGCGTGTCGTGCGAAAACAAGCCGTTTTTCCGCACATTTTCCCGAAAAAGGCGAGCGCGGAAATCGAAAAGGAGAATCAGGAAAAGAAATAATAATAGAATACTAAGGGATCGAAAGCGAAATTTTGTCCTTTTTTTATTTTATTTTTTTTTGGTATATTTTACTTTTTCCCCCCTTTTCGTCGTTCGACCTTTTATTTCAATCGATCGAGTGAAATTTTTTCGTCTTTCGAAGGGCACAATTGAACGTTGTTTGAGCGCGATCGACCAGAGGCAAGGGGAAAAGGAAAAGCGGAAAGGGGCGAGAAAAGCGACAGGGGGCGCGAAATTAACGACAAATGTAAAAAGTTAAATCCAGATAATGGTCGGGCTTTTGTATCCAAAAGAATCCGACGAGATAATAGAAGAAAAGTCCCTAGAGAAACGAAAAACGGAAGCAATCAATCTTCTATTACGAGCGCTAGAACTATTTGCTCACTTAAGCCATATATACTTGGATGGCACGTTTTCGATTTAAAAAAAAAACATTATATATATATATATATATATATATGTGTGTGTGTGTGTGTGTGTATTTTTTGGTTTAGACTTTTTATTCTCTAAACCTTATAAAAACATACTTTACGTGACTAATAAGATTAAGGTTACGTTAACAAATAGACCACATTTCCTTATCTATTTTATCTATATAATTAATCGCAATCCTTTTAAGCTTAATGTTCGCTTTATTTATACTTTAATTTTTCAATTATATTATGTTTCCTTTAAAAATATAGAAAAAAGTATTTTAGTATTTCGATAAGGAAAAAAATAATACGATTTACTGAAATTTGTTAATCCTCTTCAATGTTGGTCATTTTTTAAAGCTACGCCTATATTATATAAGGTTAAATAAATAGTCTAAAAAATATTTTTTTTAATAATAAAATAAATTAAGTTACGATCTAATTGTTGAATGAATATGGCTGTTGTTAATTAACGATACGTGGTTAAAATTTTTACATATATCAAAGGGTTTATTAATTCATTAAAACTTTAATTGAATGGTCGATCGACATAACAATTTTCAAAATGATTATATCTGTTAAAACTTTATAAGGAATGTGTAATTCATATTAATTTATTAACATGTTATATTTTACGCTGAATAACATAATATCATAATATATTTATAGAATCACTATATTTTGCTTATGAATATATCCATATATAATATAATACAATTTTTACATAATTGATAGTCTTTCATTGAATTTCATCGGTTTCATTCGATACGCTTTACGTAAATTACGCAGTTAACATTCATATATAGTATCAATAGCGTATTTTTTTCAGCGCTGAAAAAATTTTTTTTTATTTGTAAATATCCGAAAAATGTAATAGAATCGATATTCGGCTAATATGGTAAGTTCTTATTGTATGCAAAAGTTACATGTAAATGAAAACCTTCGTGAATACAGAAGCCGCGAACACAAAAAACTTGATTTCTAAAGAGAAAATGGCTTTTGGGTTCCTTGTCGTCTGTCAATAGAGGGTAAAAAAAATAAATGTATTATAAAAAGGCACATTTGATACGTATAAAAAAAATAAATAAATATACGAAAAAAGAAAATAATAATTATTTAAGCGACGGGAAGTTTTCGCATGAGCAAACAGTCAAGCGGGTACGATTTTTATTTGACGTCAAAACCGAAAATAATATATAATATTAAAGCACTAATACTCAAACAATATGTCATACTGAATTATTTTTTATATTAAATCTAAATCTTCTACCTGTATTTTAATATAAAAAAATCGATTCACCATATATATATATATATATATATATATATATATATACTACATATCATATATATCATATCGTTCCGCAACCACCGTATTTGCCCAATTTGGCTCCATGCGACTTTTCACTATTCAGCAAACTCAAGAGGCTAATGCGGGAATGCCGTTTTGACACGATTGGGAGATAAAAACTGAATAAAAAAGTTCACAAACTCACCTTACATTTTGATCACAGTGTTTTATTAATGTTTAGAAAACACTGTATTTAAAAATATAACAGAAAAAAATTTAAAGTCTACAAACAAAATTAATCACGTTGACAATTCAACGTTCGCTTATTTTGTAATTTAATTTATTGTGCAATTAAATTACGTTGCGGATTTTTCACAAATCGAGTAAAAATGAATTATAATCAAATGTCAACTTTAACGTGCCGATTTTTGTTTTAATGCGAACGAACGGTGAAAATTTTTGATAATTTTTCGCATTGTTACGTCGAAAACGCGAGCGTTTCGTTCGCTTTCCACGTTAAAAAACTTAACGAGGAAAATTCGACAACTTTTGAGCGCGTGTAACTTTTGAAAAAAAAAATTAAAACGAAATGAAAATAATCAATCTCGTTAAGTTATAAAATCAAAAAATGATAAAAATAAAATGCGAAACGGGAACGGTTGAAACTTTTAATGTAATTAGAATTTCGTCGAACCGAATAATTATGTCGTACTTACTTCAAGATTCGACTTCAAATTTACGAATTAATTCTGTTTACATCGTTTTATTATTGAGCGAAGTGAGAAAATATGAGTTGTTTGATAAATTTGCAAATGATTTAATTTTTCTATCACTTTCGATGTGTATTAATTAAAAAGAAATTACTTTGTTAACGTTATACGTGTTATCGTAATAATGTTGTTTGTGTATATTTTTATTTATATAAAACTTATGTATAAGAATTTGTTATAATATTGTCTTATCTTTTTCTGTTTCTTTCTCTATTGATTGATTTGAAAAAGTTTTAGTATATTTTCCGAAAGTTTGATTACCTTCGGACAACGCGAGTTTATGCTTTTCTATCATAAGTTTTTATTTATGATATTATTTTTGATATATACAGCGGGATTAAATATTAAAATTTGAATAGAATGAATAAAATGTATGAGAAATAATATTTTTTTATCGAAACAATGTAAAAAGACCGATTGATTTTCTTGAAAAATAACGGAAATCAAACAGCGTATCGCGTATTAATCTTCGTCTTTTTATCAGCTGCAAATATTGAAAGTGAAAATTTACATTTATCGAAGTTTTCGATAGCGAAAAAGGCATTTATATTAAAATCATGCGCAAACATGTATGAAAAACGTTCGAGTATATTTTTTCTAATATTTCAACTGAATTCAGTGTGAAATAATTAAAAAAAATTTCAAGTACAATTAAACGTAAATCAAAGTACTTTTTATAATACATTGCATGTTATTAATCTTCGTTTTTTTCATTTGACATAGATATTTAAAGTTTAAATTAATAGATATCGATATTTAAGCATATGAAATAATCAGCTTTTTATAAAAAAAATGTATAAAAATGAACTTTGTTTTTGATATATCCGTAAGTGTTCAATAAGCAAAATCTTTATAAAAAGAGAATTTGCTGTTAAATTAGAAAAAATAAATTTATTCACTCAAAATAATTAATTAAATTTCACATTTTAAATACAAAATTAAACAAATATGATTAAAAATCAAAAAGAAATCGTATATTTCTTCCAAATTATTTTAAATTCGGTGTCATAACTAGATAAATAATAAATCTATATATTAAAGAAAAATTCAAAATATTTTTTTCTATGGAAATATATATATTTCAATGTTTTTTTTAATATGAAGACAAGAGAAAACTGTTCATATATTATAGAATATCATTGTGCTCAAAGTAAACACACTTTTTCCTTATGCTTATATTTTGATTATTATTATTCGTATATTATTATTATATGAATCATATTTTTCATCATTTAATATTTATTCAGAGATAAAATATCTGCTCTATTGAAATTTCAATATTTTGTCATGTGCACTCGATACGTTATACGTTCTCTTGTTGAAATGAAAATACTACAAGGCTATATAAATATCGGAAAAACGTCGAACGTTTTAAGAATTTTCTTTAAAAAAAACTACATTTACATCACGCTTCTATTTACTGCTAAGGAAAAACTGGAACGGTAATTATGTTATCGCCTTCTATTCTGCTAGTTAGTTAATCAAAAGAAAAAAAAAACTGGGAAAAAAACAAAAATATTTAATTATCATCCCGTACGACGTTCTATAATTTATAACGAAATTTTCAAGAGAAAATTCAGTATATTAAGTGTCATTAAAGCGAAATTGTGCTGTAAAAAGTTATAAAAGCACAAAGGCCATTTCGGCGAATAAAAACGCTTCGTAAATATGAAAGCGCATTGTTGAGACGAGTGAAATTTCGCGATAAAAGGATTTAATTACGCGATTAAAAATGCAACGATAATCGTAATTATTATTATTATTATTATTATGCGATATAAAATCTTCACTTACCTTAATTTTGGTCATTACCGAATTTTTTTCTGTGCTTGAAAGTGTTATTCTGCTGATATGTTCGCTGAGCTATTTTTTCAACACATCGTTTATCATTTCTAAAGAGTTCTTTTATTTTGCTACTTTTTCACATTTTAACCGTACTTATTTTTCTAAGTTGATAAAAATTCGTATTTTTCATGCAAACTTTTTTCATATATTTACGATTTAATATTTTTTCAATAATAATTATGTTATTTTTTTCCTTTCAAACAAATTTATCAACGATGCACGCTTGTTATTTTGAAATATATAAAATTGCTAATAATATATTAAAAAAATATATAAAATTAAATATTCGGTTTGTTTAAATAGTAATTATTTTTGTGTATTTTTTTTATATTTATTCAAAAATATTTTATCATTAAACACACTAAATGGAAAATGATTAAATTAATATCGTTCGTAATAAAGAGCATTTTTCATTTTGAAATATATTTCAATTTTATATGACAACTTTCATATATATATAAATCATCCAATTAAATTAGTTTGATTTTTTGATATGAAAGAAAAAATATGAAAACATTTTTACTGTGTGATAAAATATTTAATCAAATTATTAACCACTTAATGCTTGGTTTTTTTATGAACATTTGATTCTTTATTTTATATATCAAATGTACATTTTATAAAAAAAAATAATAATAATTTCCAGCGTCCAACGAATATAGATCGTTCATGTATCATTACCAACTAACTACAAACAAGTTGAAAGTTACGAGCAGGGCTCGGGTAAGTCCAATCGAGCACGTGTCGCGCGCACGAGCAACGCTCGTCTAAAAGTATTAATTGGTAAATTAATATACGTCATGTCAATTTAATAATTGTGAAAAATATTTTTATATATATACGATATAATATGATCGATATTATAAAAAAAATATATTATATATTAATATCTTTACGATGACCTTAAATTTTGTATTTCATTTCGGCAGAATGGGAGGTGACAGGACGAATTACTTGAACGAAAATGGGGAATTTATGAATTTTTCGTCTGAATAAGATGTCTCGTCAGGGTTTAGCTCGTTTATCACTCGGGTTAGAAGTGAGCTTTTCCTGCGGGATCCCGAGCGTCCCGGGACCATTTCCCGCGTATATACTCGTATGTAAACCAGAGAGGTCGACTCCCGGGAAATGGCTCGAATTTTTCTCTTCTTTTCCCCCATCTTTTTTTTCTTCGGCATTTTTTCCATTTTTTTCCCGAGGTCTGCGTCCCTCTCGATCCAGTTTTCTTATTTTTTTTTGTTCTCGTCCTTCGACTAGAAGATAGTAAAAAAAAACCATCCGAAGCACGCGCTATCGATTGCCCATCCCTGATTTATATAGAACCCATGCCGGATATTAGTTTATATGTTCTTAAGATAACTGTGCGTCATTTTTCCTTTTGTATTTTCACGCACACACACATATGTTAGTGCAAAATGTTCGAATTCACTATAAAACTTCGAAATTTTACGAATGTTCTTTGAAAAATTTTCGAATATATCATATATCATTGAAATATCACGTCAATATATAATAATAATAATATACGATAATATATAGTTTGAATAATACCATATAAATATATTCTATAAAATTAAGTAAACGAACGATTTTATTCAAACTTTTATTTCAATATTTTTACTTTTAAAACATTAAATATCAATTCATCATCATTGATTTTTAATACATATCCGATGTCTTTTATTTAAAAATTGATAAATGGACTTTTAACTTTTGAAATATTAACATAATATATATATATATATATATATATATATATATATATATATATATATATATATATATATATATATATATATATATATATATATATATATATATATAATAGAAGGTGCTGAAATATTTATCTGTATTACGGCAGTTAATTCGAATATTGCTAAAGCTTTTATACTGTTTCGAGTTAAAAATCTGCAGAAGAATCTTCAGTGATTTGAATGTTAATGGAGCTTGAAAAATTTAGTAATAAGAAGCTACAAGTATTAAATATAAATTTTAAAAGAGTAGATCCATTGCATACTAATGAGATGAATATGGTCGAAATATATATATATATATATATATATATATATATATATATATATATATATATATATATATATTATATATTTTAAATTAATTAAAAAAATTTAATTTTTTATAATTTATATAACTGTAATAATATTTTTAATTATTGAAACCGGAAAATTTTCGGAAACTGCCATTGTTCGAGTGCTAACAAACGAAAATTGATATAATTTCGAAGGCATATATATATTCAAGAATTTATAACTATTATACATAATTTCGTTGACCGCATATAGGTAAAACCATTAGCACCTTCATAATAAAATCAATTACCTTACTTAATGGCTATCCCGTTAATATTGAGTACACCATATATATATATATATATATATATATATATATATATATATATATATATATATATATATATATATATTATAAATTTTTACCTAGATATTTATTGAAATTCTTAATGTTAATTGACATAGTTGTGTTTATCGTTGCATTATCTTAAATATATAAATTTTCGATTGGTCTACAGTTCGATCAACTATCGAGTAAATAATCAAAATCTCGATATAAATTCCGACTATTGGGAATTATATCATATTATTCACAGTCACGTACTAATATATTACTTATTCATACAATCGGAATGGCTAATTTTCGCGTCGTTTCCCCATGAAAAGTGTTTCGTCGTTCGATAAATTTATATAATAAGACGTCGGAAATATAAAGCGTCGTATAAATATTTTACGCCCTTATAAATTTCGACAGTGTGTTGGTAGTAGTATAATAGTAGTAGGGTTTTTCGGTAATCGTTGAATTTTAATTTCGCCATTAGAAACGGTCCGGTCCGGTGTTCCGGGGCCGATTTCGCTCCGACGTTTAAACGAAAACGGAAAATGATATTTTATCCGGTGAATTGGTAACTTTACGGTTAAATGTACCCTCTGTCGGGTTAAACTGCTTCGCATTATGCATATAGTCGCGTTAAATTTGAATTATACGGCACTTTAGTACTGTGAGCGAATCGCACATGTCAATAATCTGCCGAAATCGGGTCTATAACAAGTGCGAACGAATCGAAAACTGAATATTCGCACACTTTTTACATATAAAGTGTTACGTAAAAACTATTCGAAACTTCAGAAATATGATTTACAAATTATTATATTATATAATATTTTTTTTTATCATTATAAAACGTAGTGGGTTTACTGTTTCGTGTTTAGTGCTCTAATTATATGAAACCATATAGGTCGATAGCGTTTATGTACTTCCTTAACTTTTTGATACCGCACTTTCCCTTAGGACTAATATAACAAGTTGTAGCCCAGTAAGATACGGCCTATATAATTTATTTTAATTATATTTCGTTATACATGTGTAAGTTTTTAACACAAATATTATTTATTGTGTATAATTTTAAACATGATTCGTTTTGCACATTTTTTTGTGCGATATAAAATGGTATTTTACTTTATTGAACAAATTATTTGAAATGGAAATACATAAATCGTAGGTAATAATAACGTTATTCTTTTAGTTCTGATGCTAAATTTCGAAACATGTACTTAGTTTATGTTTTATTTATTATTATATTATTCAGTGTGCTTTTGTAAGTTTATATATATATATATATATATATATATATATATATATATATATATATATCGGTTTTGATGCTGAAAATACTTTATATTTTCCACGTAAATCGTGTGAGTACTTTTACTTATTTCTTACATTAAGACGATGTTTTTCTTTCGTGATTTATTCGACTAAATGGAAAAAAATACGGAATACTTTTAAAGGATCTGACGAGATTCTGATGAGATTTTTTTCAGTTCAAATCTGAAACGCTATAATCGTTTTTCAGTCCTTCGAATTTTCGGTTAATAAGTAGGATTTGTTGATGTTAAATTTGAAATTTATATAATTTCAAAGAAACTATATTCAATATGAAATCTTCAATTTCTAACTATATATATATATATATATATATATATATATATATATATATATATATATATATATATATATATATATATATATATATATTAATAAATTGATAATTATTATATTTGAGTTGTAATTTGAAAGCTATGCTTTATTATATTTAATATGAAATAAACTTACCGTTCCGCGTGTATATGTTTAAATATTATTCTATATGAATTGAGCTAAGAGAGGAATGTTTAAACTGATAAATATAACTTGAGGAATGTGTTAAAATGACACACAGTTCATATCGTTCGTAAATGAAAATGTATTACTTTTGCGCTATAGAAATTCATAAGTTGAAATGACAGATTTCACGTTCCATATTGAACGTTCTATTATTTACGCACTTTATAACAGTCAAATAAACGTATAGCAAACACGAAACGTACATATTATATATATATATATATATATATATATATATATATATATATATATATAAAGTATATAAAACGTAAATATGTGTATTCTTGTGTATCCTTTTTAATTTAACGACACGGGAAACATTTGTATTAGTGAACGACCAAAAAAAAAAAAAAAAAAATAAAACACATACAGGCCGTTAAAAGACCTTTTATTGTTGAGGGCATCTGTCTTTTGGCAAATAGAAAAAGTGGTGACCCTTGAGTTTTTCATGGACTCGTTTTCATTATTACTGGAGTAGGGTAGTGAATATCCAAAGGGAGGAAAAAAAATAAATAAAAAAAAAAGAAAACATAATTCCACATACCGGAGTAAAGAAACATAAGCACTCGTATTTCATGGTAAATTTGTTTGAATTCCACACGCAATTCAAAACAAAAGACTTTTATATAGCTGCTTGAGAACATATATGTGCCATTATATATATATATATATATATATATATATATATATATATATATATATATATATATATATATATATACATATATATACTATATATATATATATATATATACATATATATACTATATATATATATATATATATATATATATATATATATATATATTTATATGTGTTTGTATTCATAGTAATATAAAATAAATTTCAACGTTTTCGTGTCGTATTACGATTTACCTATTAATTTAACCATAATTTTAATTTTCAACATGAATATTTTAGTCTATATACGTCAAAATTCCATGTTGAATTATTAGCGTAAAAATTACTAAGGCGATTTTCTCTGTCAAAATTGTTGTATAATCTACACGAATATATATATATATATATATATATATATACATACATTTTTTTTTCGTCTAAAATATATAGTAAACCTCAATTTTTTTTGGAGCCTAAGAAAATTCACAATCTCGGATAATCGAATTTTCAGTTAATCCATATACATTGGATATATTCTGAAAAAAACTGAAAAATCCGAAAGCAAATTAACTTTGTAACGAAGTCCGGGTAGTAACATCCTTTTATCGTTAAAATATGTTAGACATTTTCTACTTTTTTTATGTCATTATTATTATTATTATTATCGATAATTTTAAAGATCAATAATAAATATAATTAAATTATCTCGATTCATTTTAAACAATCTTTCATCTCTTAAATACCATATATAATAATTTTGATATATTTTTTTTATTGCGATTCCGCTTTATAAAAATAGAATATATATGCAAAAGCTATTCGAAGACGTATTTACAAAAATAACCCATTTATAATATTTAATGTTTTTCTTGGAACAACAAACGCTTCTTAATATTCAAATTGTAAGCCAAATATAACGTGGTACTATTAAATATCTTTCAAGAACGTTGAATCAACATTCTTTAAATTTTCCTATAAATAATACGGAAAATATCATGGTAAATTAAATATGTACGCTTTTGGAACATAATAACCGAGTATATGTTGAATTTGACAGCGCATATGAAATTGTATTTAATTTTAAATATACACTTCAACTCATTGAATAAAAGTAATCCTCTTAAGTAAATATAACATAATTTGACATATATAACTTTGTTTTGATTCAATATAAAATTATGTTTCAGAGAAAAATTTACATATATTTGATTTTTTCATATTTTTATAGTGATAAAAATTTACGATTTATTTTTATACATTCCATAGAATATGTCATAAAATTTCCAACTATTATTTATATATATATTTTTAATTTATCCTATATACAAATATATAATACTAAATATCTGTTCACAATCGTAAAATCATGCAAATTGATTGATATAACAACAAAAATTGAATAAAATATGTGAAAATCGCATTGCCTACCACTGTTTATGCAAAACGATTCCGGTAACTTTTCGGTTGGAAAACATCGATTAAGGACTCTTTTTTTTTCCCACACACATATATTTCAGATGTCCTCTCAGCAAAAAAAAATATGGAAATTTTCTTTTCGCATTTTCGTGTAAAACTACTTGAGGTGCCTCAATATCGATAAAAACTTTGACTCTATTTACATAAAAAAAAATAGCCCGTAATAGAATACATATAAATTCCGCATCATTACTCGCGCATACTTTCGCGCTCATTTTTCGTTTGTTCCTCACTTTTCTTTTTTTTTATTGCAATATTTTTTTTTACATCCGCGAAAATGAAAGAAATGACTCTTTTTTTATGTCGGAAAAGCTCCCTCGCGGTAAATACTAAACTGAATTTATTTTATTTTTTTTTTTTTGATAAAAGGAACCGACTCTTGTTTCCACCGAGATATCTTCTTTCCGCCATTATTTCCAAATTCCAAAGTGTAAACATTGAAAATTTACTAATGAAAATATTTGAATTTTTATTCCATTTGGAAATTGTTTGTCTTTCTCATTTGAATATATATATATATATATATATATATATATATATATATATATATATATATATATATATATATATATATATATATATATATAAATGAAGAATCATTCGTATTTTTATGAGATTTTCAATTTTGATTTCGATTGAAACTGAAAATATAATAATAAAAATATATTTATAAAAATTAAATATATATTGTATTAACACATTTAAAATAGAATAATTAAATAAATGTTATCGTTAAACTAGAATTAAATATTCTACATGTTAATTTATTTTTGTTTATGCGTGTCTAAAAGCGTATATATAATTTATTTCCTTTCAGAAGCAAGAAAGATTCAAAGATAAAATACTATATATATAATATATTATAAACCGTTTTATTTTCCAATACATTAGAATCGATAAATATATTATATACGTTCAAAAACCTTGTCGCATGATTACATAATTGCAATAATTTATTTTACAATAGCGATTTGTAAAAAAAAAAAAAAACAACGTCACTTAAAGGTGTATATTTTACAATAATTTAATGAAAAGTCAACGAGAAATTAATAATTAAAACGTTGTCTTCGCCGGCTGTTGTGTCATAATTTCATCTCGTATTTTCTTTATTTATTATTAATATAATATTTAATTATGAATTCCGATGTTAAAACGTGATTATAAAATATTTTAAATTATAAATTATCGCAGTCGAAACGTGAACGTTTTTAATGGCGATGCGGTTTGTGTGCTTTTGAATTCTGTCCTATAAAATGTCATTTGCATTTGTGGTTTCAGATTGAGTTGTATAATCTCATATTAATTGTTATAAGAAAACGCTGATTTGATTCTTATAACAATCAATATTTTATAAAAAAAACGAAATTATAATAAGAACGGAATATTTAAATAAATCTTTCTTCTCTAAATATTGTTAAAATGACACACGTAAAACTCTATTATAAAAAATATATAAAATTATTTGCATTTAAATAGAAAAATATCTACATTAATACATTGTTAAATAAACCATTACATTTAATTACATATATTAAATTTGATATTTAGGTCATATATGCAACTGTATTATTTGATCAACTATACAAACATACTTGATTGTCGAATATATTCTATTTATTAGCTTATATAATATTGCAAATATATTTAGTTATATTAAAATAATTGTTATATTAGATATATTTTTAAAAAAAGTATTATTATAATATATTTTTTTAATGTAGACATATATATAAAATTAAATCAATGATTCCAGAATTGAAATTGTTAAATATACTACATAATAGATTATTTCGAAGTATTAAATTACGATATTAGATATCCGCGAACTGATTTATTTTAACATTTGTGATATTATATTTATTTTCCTCTTCATTGAGTTGATTCGAGAATTCCGTAAATTATTTATATTTATTTATATATGGAAAATGAACGAGATAAACGGAGGCATCTGCCTCGCTTTACGCACACGAAATCAATTAAAAACGAGTGCTCCAAGGAATCTGATTTATAAAGACTCGCACGAATTTAGCAAATATAAGCACAGAATAAATACTTAATTTAAGGCTCGTTGTATGTTTTCGAGAAACGTTTGGTGCTCCAGTAAAATTTGTTGTACACCAGGAACCGCATAACTTTCCTTGCTTCCAGTGTTTGCGGTGTTTGTCTGGGTCTCCAGGGCACTTGTTCCCCTTGAAAAACCGCCTTTATAACATACACACCCGCAGGGGTGTACTTTTTGCGATATTTTATTATAAATATATATATTTTTTAAATCGAAATTAATATTGACCAATTTTACCTAGTTGAAAATCTGTTTTTATCACGATCGGCGCCATTTTATTTTTCTAATAGACTAACGACTCATATTTGAGACGATAACATAGTCGTTTCATTGTATAATTTATAATTGGTCTCAGGAGAACGTGTTAATTGATTTTTTATCGGATTTTTTCGGAAAATGTAAAATTTTTTTAAATATCTGATGGCATATCGTATATATATATATATATATATATATATATATATATATATATATATATATATATATATAATTTAATGCTACTTTAAAGATTTTAACGTGATAAAATTAAATGAGGTATGAAATCAATGAATCTGTCGAGCATAAAGAATTTATTTTTTGATAACTTTAAATTTTATTCGAATAATGTGAAATTGATTTTATTAAAATATATATTTTCTACATTCAAAACTTGCTGTTGATCATTAAAAATTTAGATTTTTTTTGGTAATTCCCAAGATATTTTACTAAATCTTTTTCTTCTTCTTTTAGTATAAAAACCAATTTCTGTTTTAACAAATATTTATCAGTTGGTAAAAGGAAACAGCATTGTTTCCAACGTTTTAGTAGTCTCTCAATTCTTCTTCATCCCTTTGGGAATTTGTTTCTAACAATTCGTACTAATCGGCTTCCATTTACTCTCTCAACAAAATTCTAAAAAAAAATAAAGCACTGTTCTAATATAAAAAAAGCTAACTTTTATTTAAAAATCGTGATTGTATACACATAGCTTTATTTATTTATATTAATAGATGAAATCTTACGTAGATTTATTTTATAAAAAATAAATATACTATATTAAAAATGTTATTTATTCATTTTTTTTTAATTTACATTATATTATACAATATGCGGCCGTATAAATAATACATTTTTATAGAAAAAAATGATGAATATTTTTTTGAATTTTAGATTATGTAAATTGATCGCGTATATTTCACATATTGTATAATATAACGCTTATGTATAAAGAATTTTTATAAATAATATATAATTTATATATGCCATTATACATAATAAGTAATATAGTATAAGAAGAAAATGTGTGCATGTTTTACGTTTATCTTAAATTTTTATCTTTTTATTTATATTATCTTTGTATGAAACACAAGTTAGCATTTCAAGTAAAAATGTGTGACGTGAGCTTAAAGCATTTTTGAAAAATATACTTACACCTTTGAATATAAATAGGCAAGTGAGAAAGATGAAAAAAAAAACGATACGAATTCAACGTTAAAATTATTATATCGTTCCAGTTTTTATGCTGAATACAAAATATTCGCATAATAAACTTGTAAATATGTTAAAATTATGAAAAACTATGATAGTTAATTTATGTCGCTCTATTTTGTATATTGGTATTCAAATTATTATTTAGTATTTTTTTATTTTATTTTATACATACTACTGTGATCAGAAAGCAAGGTGAAAATGTCATTTAAAATTTAAAGTTCGTTTTATCGAACTGAGATTACTTTGAAGGGGATGAAATTGATTTGGAAAAATAAATAAAGAATTTATATTTTATAAACAAATTCACCTTACTTTTTGATCGCAGTGTTATATATGAATCGATATTTTGGGAGAATGTTTTATATTGTTAATATCCTGAAGTAATCAATTGTTTATAATGAAGATTTTTTTGATATATCAATATTTAATGGTCTAATTTGTTATTTAACACATCATGAATTCAATTCCCATGATATCACCTTTGTATTATATTATATTTTCTATTTTTTAAATCTACGAACGAATTTAAATATTATTAATAATGCAATATCTTCTCTTATATATTATATTATTTATTATTGAAATAACTTTTCATAAATAGAAAAATATATTGAATGAATTGTAAATCGAATATAAAGTAACATAAATGAAACAACTCGATTTTATAAAAAAAATATATATTAATTGAAAAATTATATTTTAATATTGAATATAAAACATTCCATCCTATTGTGCCAATAAAATGAAAAAATATAAAAAAACGAGAATTGTACATAAAAAAGGGTTAAAGGCATCATTGATTTATTTATCTCTATTGTTAGACTGGGGTCGTATACACCCCCCAGTTTCAGACTTGCGGCCGTGTACTAGCAGTTCATTATAAACGAACGGTGTAAATTTAAATATTACATATGTTGTATATATAATAAATACACGTTTTATTGCTGTGTGTTTCTTAATATGGAACAAAAGCATGCACACACACACACACACACACATACACACTTATCGCAAATGTAATCTGGAAAGCAGTTTAGTGTTAAAATGAGATTTCAGCGAAATGTAAATGATATACCGTAGTCTTTATTTACGATAATTCCGCACTTGTGCACACACCGCGACACATTATATTCACGGATTATTATTATTATAATACACTTAAAAACGTTCACAATTACATGTTGTGATAATTAAACGTAATCTAGATCCTCATCCGGTTATACGTCGTGTACTGGTATATAAATTATTTTTCGCACCTCTTGAAGATATCGATTATTTTTGAATTTATCTATCAAATTCAAATATTGCCTTCACATTTATTTCTATATATATTTTGTAAAGTTAGTTATCGTGAAAGTAAATAAATAAAAGAATAAACTCATCGAAAAACTTTAAATATTACGAAGATGTCGGTGGTATAAACGCGCGGAGCTTTCGAGAAAATAATAAGATAAGTTTTTTTTTCTAGCTTAGTTCGAAAACTTTTTATAATTAAATCACAGGAAAACAACTGTTTCGTTTTTACGATTTTTTTTCCACCCGTATTCCGTTATGGACTTTTGAAATTATATCCAGACGACATTCTCTTTGTTTTTTGAATAACTTTTAACATTTAGATTAAAATATTATAATACGCATAAATCCGAAACAAGAATCAAATTTTTAAATAGAATTTTATTTATATTCATATCTTTTAATTAAGATATATAAAATTTTTATATGTAGTGAAATATCTTTTTTTTTTAAATTCCAGAATTAAATTCTATTCTATAGATATAAAAATAAATTTAAAATAGTGAAAAATACCGCTTTCGCATTTTTAAAATATATTTAATCGTTGAAATATTTCAAACGTCTCGCGGCGATCGAACCGCATTCGTCGCACGCGACGAGGAAAAACCTCGCGGAAAATTCGCAAAACTCCGTCGTGCACACGGAAAATCTCACGGCGACTTTTCCCCGAGCAGTCGTCTGACATATTTCGTTTTAATTGCCGTGTCCGGATTTAATTTTGCCCCCCCCCCCTAAGCACTGCACTGTTTTCAACTCGAAATCAACGAACGTCGTCAACATTCTCTCTCTTCCATTCTGTCCGGAACGGAACTTTTACACAATTTTTCCCTCCCCCGCGTTCTATTTCATTTCATTTTATTTTTTCCGTTTTTTTTGCTCGCTTGCAACTCCCCTCCCTCACCTTCCTTTTACTCACCGTCCTACCGGTTTTCTCTGTTCGAGTAATGGTCGTTTTAAAAACTTAATCCACTTAGTTTGTAGAGCGCAATGTCGGCAAGTAGAAAAAGAGAGACGGAATTGTGCTCCGGTAAAACCTTTTAGCGCGACCGTCCACGATAATTGTAATTGCGTCGCGAAATCGCCCTTTTTACATTTATATTTATATATATATATATATATTTTTCACTCTATTTCACAATATTATCGAACGGCAATTATGGACAATATTCGCATCGGAATTATATTAAAACGTTATTTAGCATAAAATAGATATCGTATTTATGACCCCCAAAATATTCGTCGCATTATATTTTTATTTAAAAATAAATTTTATTATCAAAATTAACAATGCTTAATATAAGAGTGAAAACTATGTATATTTCAATCTGCTCTTTAAGAAGTTAGCTATCAAACTTTCAACTGTTAAAATACTTGAACAATTCTAACATACAGCAAAAGTTGGAATCATTATACAAGGAAATAAAATATAAATATGTCTACAATGTGAAATATTGTAAATTTTACATCATATTATAGTATTATTTAACTAGAACAATCTATTATTATACTTTGAATTGCGCTTCATACAATATGTTGTAAAACTGTGATCAAAAAGTAAGGTGAATTTGATTATAAAATGTTCATTCTTTATTTATTCTTCCAAATAAATTTCATCCCCTTCAAAGTAATCCCCATCTGATAAAACGAACTTTTACCAACGAATAGTCTTTTTCCGGTATAAATTTTAAGACCTTCTTTGATTCGATTTTTATCTCCTCAATCATGTCAAAACGGCGTCCTTGTATTGGCCTTTTGAGTTTCCTGAATAGCCAGAAGTCGCACGGTGATAAATTAGGCTAATACGGTAGTTGAGAAACGATATGAGTCGAATTTTTGACAAAATAGTCACGAAGAACCAATTTAGTATGTATGACATGGTGCATTATCGTTATGAAGAAACTATGAGTTGTAAAAACACGTGTAACCCAGAGATAATTAAACCTTTTGACAAACAGATGCTTAGCAGATGTTATAGACAGTCCTACCAACCCAGTAAAATATTTACCATTTACCTGCCTGACAATTTCACCTTACTTTTTGATCACAGTAGTATATAGATAAAAAAAAATAATATTAAAATTTATAATAATATAAATTTATTTTATTTTCAGTGACCAAATTCATCCGTACTGGCATCGCGGACAAAAACGAGAGTCCTCCATATTTTGACAAGGCTCTATACGAGGCAGAGGTCGATGAAAATGAAGATATTCAACACACGGTACTCACAGTCACCGCCAACAGCCATAATGACAGTAAGTACATAAATTATTACGTATATTTATAAAAATAATTTATTCTACATTATAATATATACACACATATATATATATATATATATATATATATATATATATATTAAATATAGAAAAAAAAATCAACGTTCTTCTCACATCCGATTTGTTCGTTAAGCTCGGAAAATTGAAAATGAGCAATGGAAAAAAAATATTTATATAAAATAAAATATCAGCCACGTCAGCTTAAAAGCTTCTTTATATATATATATATATATATATATATATATATATATATATATATATATATATATATATATATATATATTGTGTGTGTGTGTATTTTGAATTCGTTCGAATCGTGTCATTTTTTTTCTTACGTTTGTATACATTTTTTACCATAATAATGCGCATCAATAATCCTTAATTTTGAAATTTTGACGTATGTTCGCATAATGCCGGAATGAAATTTATATTAAATTTTACGCAGGAAAAACCTCTTTTTTTCTGCCCTTAGCACGCTGACATTATTCTATTCTATTGTGTGGTCTGTTCATTTTTCATTCTTATCGAGTTTACGTACTCATTATATAGAATTTTATTAATAAAGTTCGGCCTTGTCTGATGCTCGTATAGAACGAGATTATTTCAATATTTATATAAATGAATGTTTTTCTCTAACATTTATATTAAATTTCAAATAATATTATAATAATAAACAGTTAAATTTATATATATATATATATATATATATATATATATAATAAATGCATACATTAAATTCATAATAAAATTATTGATATTTGATCGATTTAAATTTTTCATATTACCATTCTATAATAGGAGAACTAGCAATAAATTGGATCTGATTTCCAATTCAATTGAGCATATGTCGCAAAGACCGTATCAAATTGTCGAATTCGATTAAAGGGAAGACTTAACTCTCGCTCTATATATGGTATATATATATATATATATATATATATATATGTATTTATATGTGTGTGTATATCCATCTCTACAAATTAACTTTGAAAAGTCAAGTTCAAATTCGATAATTAGAAGGGTTTTACTGCGACTTAATCAAGCTACAACGTCTCAATTTATATATATACATGTATTATAAAATACGCCAAGTTTCATCAATAAGCTCGCGCAAATTGAGTTCATTTGAAGAAAGCTTTTAGGTTGTCCTGTAATTTTCATTAATATGTACCATTATTTAATTGATTTTTAATTATTTTCACTCACAATTTGAAATTTGAAATAAAATTTTTCACTTTTAATTTGTTTTTCAAATCTATTCCTAAATAGACAATTTAAAACACAATGGATTTTTTTTTAATTTTGAAGATAAACATTTATGAAAACCTTAAAAATCCTACTTGTACTTTTTTTTAATGATACCATATTTTATACAATCCTTATTATGAATATTATGATGTAATTATCATTTATGTTATATGAACAATTTATGCAACATGAAACATTTATAGTGGTACAAAACGTTTCCATTAATTTCTTAATATAGTCAGCAAATATTTTTCTTTTCAACCAGATCTTAATTTACATATATTGACCTTAATTTACATCTTATTAAAAAATAATAGTGTTTATATTAAAATAAGACTTCCAGAGTTAAATTTATATTTTTTATAATGAGAATTGTGTAAATATTCATAATAATTTTTTTAAATTAATTATTTTAATATTTATTCTTATTTGAAAGAAAAACAAATCTATTTATCAATTATGAAAAAATAAAGTTTACTATTACGAAAAAATCATATTTGCTTTTATTGAAAATATTCAAATATATTATAAATACAAATAAATGTCAAAGACAGTTTATATATAAAGTATATTTTTCAATAAAATATGATGTAAAATTGCAATCTTTTCGACGAAACCTTATTTAAATCGTACGTTTACAAATATATATTTAATATGTGCTTCGCATCAGTTTTTCATTTCATTGTAAGAAAAAAAAAGATTTTTTATAATATTTTTCTACATTAAAATTATTTGAACGAATACAATAGGAAAAATATACGATGAAGAAAAAAAAATATATATAAAGAAAAAAATATAGAGTTTCGCGAGTTTTATGCGTTTCGTCGTTCTCTTGTATACTCATTGTTGACTTCAAAGCGACGTTTGTAAAATAGGTCTTTTCTTATATAATATTTTCGAGCGGCTTTTGAAGTTACCGTCGTATTATATCAAAAGCTTATTTAAATGAGTGAAATATATGGTGCCATAATTACGTATGCTTAAACGTGAAAGCCTCCTGTGTCGACACAAAACCAGGAACCCGCCGTACACATATATGTCTCCGAGTCGAAACTTGCATAATTACACGCTCGTACATAATAATAATTCATCATAAATACGACGAATTGCGACGTGCGACGTAATACTATATTATGCTGTTGAAGAAAAAAAAATGTGTAAATTTTTTATAAAATTCGAAATCGTCGCATCATGTGCGAACACTTCTTTAAATTTGAAGCGAATTAAATCTGAGCGAAATTTTAAATTTAAATTCACACGTATCTAGTTTATAGAATCGAAATTTTTTGTCAAGTGTATATAAAAGAAATGAAGCTCGAATATTTAAAAATATATTTCACGGCATTCCTTACACGTATGAAGTCCTTATATCCACTTTAAAACTAATAAATCCTTTTGTGAAAATATCGTATAATCTTTCGAATTTACAAATCACCGAACGGATATTGTTTATTTATAATCTAGTTTTGTAATCAATAAAAATTTCATACATTTTTCTCTCGAGTTTTTTCTATTCGATTTTGTGATGCTGACTCACTTTTTTTTATAGAGTTAGGAATTCCAAGAACTACCTCTCAAATATTTATTTTTATTGAAGGACGTGACATATGGAAATTGAAAATATAAGTAACATCTTAGAACCGTCCCGCGCTAAACAAGCGTATTTGATTTTGCAATTTTCCCAAATATTATATATAGCGACATAAAAAATCCCACCACTAAAATAAATATTTATATATCGTATGTAGAAATAACGATTTGGTTTTATAAAATCATGATTTAATTCTATGGAAATATTTAAAAAATATATATAGGTCAGAAAATTTTAAGTGCAATAAATTTATAATACAATAGCTATATTGATTATATGGATCCAAAATCAAATCATTATTAATACATTTATTCAATATAACATCTGTTTTATAATAAATTACTCTATTGTTGAGACAAAATGAACATAAACGAATTTCATACTAATTTTATATGCATTTTGTGTCAATAATAATAATAAGTAATAAGCGTGCATTCGATCAGAACGTTAAATTATAACTACTATTTTTTTTGCAATCGTTTATAATCTTTATTATAAGATAATAATATAAATTTCATCAAAAAAAAAAAAAAAAGATAAGAAAACGTTAAAGAAAGTGACTTATAAAAGACGGAATAAGGGACGAGCTAAAAAAAATATATTACCGAGAAATAAAAACTGTATATAAAAATGGCGATGAAAGATTCAGCAGTATTTTATTTTTCTTCATAAAACGCTACCGAATGCGTTACGCGATAGCAGACAAACAACCGCACCGTTTCATAATTATAATATAATATGAAATTTATAAATATATTTTCATTTCATTAAAATCGTATCGAAATATTGCAGAAATGTATCTGCGTATTATTTCATGTTATTTTAAACAAAAATTGTTTTATTATATATATATATATATATATATATATATATATATATATATATATATATTTGAAAAAAGCTCAGTATACTCATTTATATATCATGGAAGACGTTGGAACAAAGCTTTTAAGTTGTTTGAATATTAAATCTCTTTATAAAAATTTGTTAGAAAACAAATTTCGTTTCGGGCAAAGGAAGGGAGGACAAAAAAAAACACGTAAAAGCTATTAATTTATTAAACAAATAAACGCGAAACGCGTTAAAAAAATCTCTTTCAGCCTTTTTAATAATGAACAAATTCGGCTTTCGCGGTTTTTAATCAATATTCTTCCATTTATCGGTATGAAACGATTCGATTTACGTAGTAATTCGATTTAACGCATACATTTTGTGCGAGCGCTTAATTGCCATATTCGCGATATTATTATAAAAGCGATAAAAGTAATAAAAACATAATTGCACATGAATCGTTCTATTATATCGATAGGAAATTATTGTTTTTTTAAATATAATTACTAAAACATCAAGTGAGCCATTTATATTTTAATTACAATCATAACGAAAATGTATCATAATATGTAATTTGGTTAAGAAACTAGTAAATCAAAATCGTCAAAAATTAAATCAAAATTATGATTTTTTTAAAAGATTAAGACCAAAAAAGCCAATGTATTAAATATTTTTTAAAATTTATAGTCAGTCAAATCGTTTTTTTGTGCGATCTTTTTCTATGCGTTTTTGTGCGGCATATGAATCGCAATACGACTCAATGAATTACAAATGTGTTGGCATCACTTCTTTTCCTATCAGTGTGTATGTACATATTTCATCAGCCTATTTTTTTGTACAGTCCCCCTCTATCGCATATTTTTTTCAAATGTTGTGTTAATTTTTTTTTATATTATAGCTATTTAATAATTTTCTGAATATTTTTTTTATACAATTTTTTTTCTGCGGTTCCTATCTACCGCACAAAAACATATATATATATATATATATATATATATATATATATATATATATATATAATCAATTAAAAAAATGTTATACATTGATTGAAAAAAATATTTTCAAATTACCATACTGAATTTTCTTTGAATTTATTTCCATTACTTCTATATTTTATTTAAAAAAATATATACATTTCATTTAAAATTAAATGTAAAAAAACGTTGATTTCTTTCGAATATATTTATTATAATATTAATACATTATAAAAATGTTAATTATTTCAAAATTTCATAATAAGATATTTTAAAACCGTTTTTAGACTTTACTCGGGAAACCGTTACATAAATTACAACTTTAAAATCGCCAATTTGAAAGTGTAATTATTTTAATTTCTAGCCAACTATATATTACTGATAACCGTAGTTTATATAATAAATAATGTATGATGAATTATTATATATATGATAACTTCGTCTATTCAGGCGTGTTTATTTCGGGCGTTTACGTGCATCTTTTTCACTCTAATCGTCTCATATGCAAATATATTGTATATGGAAAATAAAAGAAATTCGAAAATTTTCCAACGTTATACGAGGAAAAACCGTATCTGTAATTACCGCTTGTATTATTCATTGCGGTCGACTTGAATATGCATAAATGCTTTATGATAAACGAACACAAAACAAACAACTGAGAATGGGGAAGAAAACAAACAAACAAACAAACAAAATATAATAATAATAAAAACAAGTCCACAGCATATAGAAGAGAAACAAAATATAATAGTAATGCGACACCGCAAATTTTAAATTGTAATATCACAATTTACGGGGCACGAATTTCGTATGCACATATTGCGTGGGGTACATTTAAATATGAATTAACACACGAATCGTACTAATGCTAATTAAGACGAAAATAATTTATTTCTCTATCAACACACAAACGAAAATGCGTACATACACACACACACACACATACACAAATAAAGATTAAATAATCGTACGCTCAACTTTGGCTACTTATCTTTCTGTGTATTATGCCCTATATGTTACCGTGAAATAAATTTATAATATGATAAATTATTAACTAATTTATCTATACATATATCGCGTATAATAATAAATTTATATTTATTTTTAATAATTATTGAATAGTCAAATCAAACGTTTTTCTAATCATATCTCGAGTATTGTTAAAAATTATATATGTGTGATAATAAATACGGTGACCGTTATTTTTGTATCAAAAAACAGGACAAGGAACAAAAAAATATTAATACGAGATCGGTTATTATAAAACAATGACCATATATAATATAGACCATAATCAACCGATACACTTATTAATTAGTAAAAAAAAATGTAAATAGCAACTCTTGTAAATAGAAAAATATCCAGACTTTTAAAATTACAACAAATTAAATTTGAGTATAATTTGAATTTCTTTGAAAAACAGGACATTTATTCTTAAAAAAATAAAAGGAGAGTGTCTTAAAAAACAGTACTGTCTTGTCAAAAACAGAACGAATGGTCACTGTGAATATAAATGTACTTATTTAAACTTAACGTTACATTTATTATCATTTATTTAATTATGCTTATACTAATAGTTAAAAAAAATATTTTTAGTATATATAAATAAAAATATTTTTAAATATAATTGAATGAAAATAAAAATTTTATTACAGTTGAAAATTAATGTAAATAATGAATTATTATAAATATGTTGCATTTATCGTAACATGTACATATGGAGAATTCATTTGAGCGAACTTTATACCTCTAAAATGTGAAGCAGTTTATATATAATACAAAGTTCATTTATTCAACTTTAGCGTTTCCGCAAAATAATTCCGCAATTTATATACTCGATTCCGCTAAAGATTCTCAAAAGCGTTCCGCATAGTCTATAAATCATTTAAAAACTGTTTAATTGTAATGTTAAAAACGTGAAGTTTGCTATTATATTGGGAAAGTAATAAATTTTAGTTAGCATACTATGAAAACTTACAAATTAAGTTATCAAGTTTCTTGAAAATTACCACTTATTAAATAATTTCGAAAGTTTTGTATAATTCTATATTTATTTATTTTTAAATAAAGGTATATATATTTTTAATTGTTTCCGCTATATATAATTACAAGTTTATGTTCAATTTAAAATGTTTTTTTTTTTGTGAAAAAATAACAATTTAATTCTTAGTATGAAATTTTAGCAAATTCATATTTATAAATATCACTTTTTATTTTAAAAATATATTTTCATTATTTATAACATAATAAATAATTTTAATACTATTAAAATATATATATATATATATATATATATATATATATATATTATTGTATTGTATATGTTTATATTTTCTTCGATGTAATATGTCTCTTAATTTACCAGATATGATGTTATTAAAATACGAATTTACTGTAATGAATCCTCATTTTAAAACACAAGGATATATAATTGCTTTCAGTATTATATACTTTAAGTTTAATAACGAAATTAGTAATTCAGCTTTGTAAAATTATAAATTTAACAACCAGAAACTCAAAAAATAAATCTTTATATTTAATGTATGAATATTTTAAAAGGAATGCTTCTATATTTTTAATAACGAAGAGAAAGATTAAAATTTTTGTGAGAGCAACTGTCTTTTGACTTGTTTTCCTCAATATTTCGCAAAAACACGAAACAAGCTTTCGTATAAAGAATAATAATAATAAAAACATTCATATTCACACAATATTTTTTTACGACTTATTACATAATTATAATCACACACTGCTTTCAAACGTAGAACAACATAACAAAAACGAAATAACTCGGGGAAAAAAAAGTATGCGAAATATTTCGGAAAAGTTGTCCCGTTTTGTTCGCGTGCATATAATATATATATATATATATATATATATATATATATATATATATATATATATATATATATATATATATATGTTTGTTTATGAGGGGTGGCAACAAGCAGTTAAAAAGCGTATCACTAACGGTTTTAAAACATTTCGCCCTTGTTCAAAACAAACACGGCGTCCAAAATTAAATTAAAGGGTGAGCCCAGTAAATAAATTACACGAAACAAAGGGTGATTTCTTTACTTTTTCGCGTGCCCGTCGTCGCAATTAGCCTTATCCGTTACGATGTATCACAAATTTAATATATATATATTATATCTTTTGGTATCCTCAAGAAGGTCGACAATCTCGCATGGCTAACGTTACTTTCGACACAACTATTAGAAAAAGCTCTATTTACAAACAGTTGAACAAAATATGATGATCAACCATGAATTTTGACGTTTTCCTATTGATCTTTTCTCATGAATTTTTTTTTCGAAATTATCTGGAAAAACCATTTTTTAAGATGTGGTCGAGGTATTGCATTTTTCTTAATTTTTAATATTTTAGGTGTTTTTCTAAACTTTTTTAATTAGCATTTTCCGCTAGCACCACATCTTGAAGGTTTTTCGGTTCCAAGGTCTATCTAGTGTCCATATTTCAGCACCATATACGTATTTTTAATCCTATATTTGTGCCCTTCGACGTTAAAAACTTTTTCATGACTATGAAATACATTCTAGCTTGTTCTATTCTAGAACGTATGTCCTTAATGAGGTCATACGTATATAATATATTATATACGAGTATATTAAGACCGATAGCAAAATATCGTTTAAAGGGTTAACGATTTCGTTTAATTGTAAAATCAAATCCTCTGTTTTTTTTTTATTTTTATTCGATGTCCTTTGTTGTGTGTCTTTATCATCAAAAGTTAAACGAACCGTTGCTTGGATTTGAAAATATCGTTCGTAATTAGTTAATTTGTACTGCTTTTTTTTTAAATTCACCCTTATTTTCAATCGAGCGTTTTATGTAAATTCAGTTAAACTTACATAATTAACGAGTATTCAAATAAATCAGTATCACATAATATTTCTGAGAATTTCTTTTGAAATTCAGATCGCTAATTTTTTCTTTAGGAATCAAATTATTAACGCTATATATAATATATAGAAAAATATGAATGTTTTTATCACTTATGAACTTGTTATTTTATAAACATTTTCACGAAATAAACGTCTAGAAAATTCAATTTTAATTACTACTTTATGAAGAGCAGTTTTCTTCAGATTGCGCTATTGCTTTGAAGCTGTAAGCTAACATTAAAACTCTTAAGCTTTTAAAGTTTAGCTCATCTATTACTTACTTATATCAAAAAATATAGTCTTATGTTAACACGCGACTTACCTGTTATCCTGCTTTAAACTTTATTAAAATTTAAACTGTGCTTTTCTCGAAATAGAAAAAAATATTACGGTAAGTGTTAAAATCACTACTGAAATTATTATTAAAATACAATTTTCTAGTAATCTAATAATTAATTCCATGATTTTCTTGTAAACAATATCAGTAAAATAGTTTTTATATTTTACCATATCATTTTAATGTGCCAAGAAATCGTTTAAATATTTTAAAATAAAATATCGAATATAAACAGAAATGTTACTTACAGATATAAAATATTCAATTTATAAAATATTTCGATTTTCCTCTTTAATTCAGACAGATTGTTTTTGTCCAATTATAGATTTTTGTAATTTGTATTTTATCGGTTTCTTAATATTTATTTTGTACGAATTTCCAATATTTTATCCTTTCCAAGAATTTTTCCGCGTCATCATTTTTATAAGATAAAAAGGATACCTTAAAGTTTCACGGCTTAAATGATAAAAATAACGTTAACAAAAATTAAATTTCTAAATTGTAATATTTTTCTTCAACAATACACACTTTTATTTAAGTACCATATATTTAATTATAATTATACAAAATTTGAAAGGTTTTATTATTGTTTGATTATTTTGCAATAACTCAATAATTTTCGATGAATATTAAAGAATTATTCTTGAAAAAGCTATGATAATATTTTTTATTTCAAATTTTATATATTCGAATGTATAAATAAACATTCACTGAAGGCACATTTAAATAGAAAGAGAAAATTGCATTTAAACAGAAAAGAACATTTTCAGGTTCAACCAAATATATCAAAAAAAAATTTTTTTTTTTGATACATTTGGAAAATTTATTTCTTTCATATTGATTTATTTTTTATTTATCGTAAATATTACTAAAATATACTGAATTTTAAAACAATTAATTTCTACAATAAATATTTACTGTATACGAAGAAACATTTTTTTTTCTACTTTTATTAATTTATATATAATATTATATAAATACTATATTTTCCCTTTTTCCTAGTGGCGTATAATCCGTATTACGTAATGGATTATCCATTTTAAAATTTTTATGGCATTATCCAAAGTAGTAAATTTTAAATTTAATAAACATCCCATCGAAGATAAATTACTGAAAGAAAAATTCAAAATAGTCGTTCGCAATATATTTTTGGAATTAGTAGAAGAAAAAATATTTTTTTTATAATTAATAAGTAAATTGTTACGAAGGTAAAAATATCACATCTCGATTTAATTATTTTAATTTATTTAATATATATAAATATCGTTCGCTCGCGAAGTTCATATATTAACGTTAATCAATTTGTTTTCGTAGATTAAATCTAAAACTCAACCATTTAGAGTACAAATATTGTCGTTAACGTCGCAAGGTTTAAAAATTAGTCAACCAAAACTAATGACCAAGCCATCCGTGTTCACCTCAAATCCCATCTCGACTAATCCCCAAGGGGGGGACGAGGAGGGGACGGCGGAAATAGATTAATGTTATTTTACATAAGTGGATCGCTATCGGGAGAATTTAATCGCGTTTCCGATTTAATATTATAATGCGGGCCTTTTTCGAATATGTCCGAAATGGCGAATTAAACTGCGGCCCGAGGCTTAATCGAATCATGACCGCGCGCATCCTTCACATTCACCTGTAGGCATCCACCACAATATATAATATTAAGGAGTGCGCGCCTCTTCACGAAATAATCTACCAATTTGATTCGAGCATGAGAATCCATTAACACTTTGCACGCCACTCTATCACTGTCAATTATATTACGGCTATCGTTTACTATCTTGTCACTCCACGCTTGAATAAGAGACGCGAGCCTTTGATGCGTCCCCCATATATACTTTCGCTCAAAGTGTCAAATGTCTCAGAGCTCATTTCGATAAAAGCAAATTTAAACACTAATCTTTCACCCTCGCTTTCGCCTTATTTTTTCCATTTTTTTTTTTTTTTGGTACTCTCACTCTCTGGTTCACGTTTTTATTTATATAAGCCCATTTTTCGGCTTCAAATCGCAGCCTTATCGCGACTCGAAAAGCTGTATTATCATCAATATATGGTTTATAACGTTTTTATAAATAGTCAATATATTTTGTCATAATATAAAAATGTATGAATAATGGAAATTATATATCAAAATTTAATATGATTCAATATAACGAATTTTTTTTCACACATATAAATCAAGATGATATAAATTTTATTTTGATTTTTATACTTTTAACTGTGTGATTTTTTTATTTCACATTACAAAATTCCTTTGTGAAATATTCCACAGCGTTTGGAAGCAAGTTGAATTTATTCCACCTTCGCGCAAACAACTCTGGATTCTTTATTTTCATACTTTCGTCTTTGTGTCCAAAAAAAGGATGCTTTGCGTGTTGAATGGCAGTGTTTCCCTTTACTTAAAAAAAAAAAAAACATTTTACACACTTTTCAAATAGTAATAAAAAGTATCGTTCATGGCGTTGCCCCCGAATGCGGATGCGGAATTCGCATCCGCATTTTTCGCGTCATAAAGCCGCATACGGCTCAATTTGCGAATATTTGAAATTATGTAGCGCTTTTAAAAATTTCACTCCGATACGATAAATTTTACTTAAAAAGTTTCATTTTTTTTACATAGAAAAATAAAAATAATTTCAAGTTTTCAATTATCATATCTCACTAATCAATAATCAATAATTATTATCTCTTTTTATAAGATCAAAATTTAAATACTAAAATTATTCAAATTTTGAAACTGTATATAGTAACACTTATTTTCTAATACGACAAATAATTCGGATAACTATCCAAACAATTCCCATTTGAAAGCGCGGAATTTTCGTTCAAGACAACTGCTGTAACAGATTTTTTACGAGTTGTTCAGCAAACTTCACCTTAGCGTAACGATAAATAAACTCGATAAAGAATTATCTTCTTCCGTCTTAAATGCGGGCTCTTATTGTGTTACATTATATTTATACGACTTTGTATTTTTAGGCTAGATTACGACTTAATCGTATTTTGCGTGTTCATTCTCTTTTTCGGCTTGCGTTTCCTTAAGCTGAAGATGATGGATTATATTTGAAAATTTCGCTTATTTAATTTTGTACTCGGTCATTTCATTTTGTCCGAGCATGCAAATGAACTTCCTTACAGCCGTTTCTACATTATTATTTACATTGGAATTTGTGTATTTTATATTAATGTTATTCAAGATTTTTTAATTCTACATTGTGCGATTTTTAATGAATAACAAAATGTCGAAATGAAGTCTTTTTATATCTATTGATACGCCTTTTCGATATCGAAATCACGTTAAAAGTGAACAAACGTGTAGTTTCTTTCTATACAATTTCCAGTGCTCACAGAGATTTTCTTTTATGATAAATAAATAGAAGCGAATAAGCTGAAAAGGGAAAAATTAAATTGATGTAAATAATATACATATAAAAGATCAAAACATAGGCATGTCAACAGTATTCAAATTTATATTATAAAAAAAGTAAATATATATTTACAATTAACTTTTAGTTTTTCATGCCGATTCTATAATTTGTATGAAACGTAATAATAATACAATTATGAACACTAAAATAAAAAATTCTATACATTTCACAATAATTCCCTTTTGATGGATTTAATCAGTAATTTTTTTTCAAAACATGATCTTGTAAAACTTTTTCGCGTGCTGCTGATTCGGATGTAGAGATGATCTATTTTCAAAATCAGAAGCGTATTTCCATTTTTCAGACTTTATTTCTTATTCTAGTAAACTAGCAGTAATTCTAGAAAGCCTGATACAATAGAAAATTCAATTAAAAAAATTCAGATCTATAAAAAAATATTTAAATTATATATGTAAATAATTCAACATTTCTCTTTAATTTAAAACGAGTAACTTATTTATAAAACACTATTAAA